>OZ018328.1:30773290-30956557 GCA_963969495.1 Ceratothoa steindachneri | reverse complement strand
CACATCCTCCCGCCAGGCTCCCATCCCGTGGAGGTGGGGTGGCAAAACCCTTATACCCCGGGAAGGTAGGCAGAGAGCATGTACCCAGCATGGTCTCCTACAAGATAGCTAACGGAGAACGGGACGAAACGAGCCTCCTCCGCTCCTCCCAGTTGGCTCGGAGTCCGCGGAAATTCCATTGAAGGAATGTACCCTCCAGGCCTAGCGTAGAAAAGACCCTAACGGGAATAGCCATACGCTTCCGGAGGCAGAACTCCGGGCACTGTTGGCCACACAATGCGCTGGCGCCTGCGAGGACTTATCGGGGAAGGCTGGGCTCGCCATGCGAGGGATTTCCTCCCTCCACTTCGAAACCGTCAGCGAGCGGGGCAACTTCGGAGGATCCACCGTCTCTGAGAAACCCAGCCTATCACTGGGTATGGGCGAAGGAGCCGAAGCTCCTTTAGTGCTGTCTTCCTTTCGGGAGGCAGCTTTTGGAATCCCGGAAGATGGCCTCACGACCCTCTTCAGGGGTGTTGCCTCCTGTGAGTCTAACGACTCGGTGGAGTAGCGCGGTCGTTTCGCCCGATGCAAAACTGTCACGCTGCGAGAAGGAAGGGAAGGCCTGGTTTTAAGCGGGGCTGGGTGTGAACCCTTTGTGCCATCAGCTCTACCAGGAAAGCACCCGGGGTGGGTATAACCATCAGAAGGGCTCTGAATAAACGGGAAAACGACCGTGCTCGTAGGCATGGATGGGCCAGGAATAAAGGGTGTCTTTCTCAACATTGAAGCACTGGACGTCGCAGGTAGCGCCGGGCGGGACACGCCAAGTCCTTAGCCTCGCAAAATGAGAGACGATCATGGGCCTGAACGGCCAGGATTTCCTTCTCTAGGAGATACGCACATTGTTTTGAAGCAGGATGCGGCTCTCCGCAATTGACACACTTGGCCAACATCATTTGGACTTATCGTGTGTGGCCTTGGAGCAACTTACACAGACGTCGAGTAACTCCCACTTTACACGTCGACAGGAGCGATTAGTATGGCCGAAGCGGTGACAGTAATAGCACCTCCGCAGGCAGTGGCACGAATGCCTTCACGCGGTAGCGATACCAACCAGTACGCACCGACTCAGGCAACTTGTCACAGTAGAACGTGAAGGAGAGTATAGGGGTGGGCCTCGAGGCCCATTCCTGTTTTCTCATCACACGCTCGACCTTGACCGCCCCATGGTCGGTGATGGATGTCATGTATGGAGTAGTCCACGAGTTCCGTCGCATAAACTACTTTCACGAAGTTCATGGTAGAGTGCGGCGTTAAACTCAATGGCGTGCCATCAAATGTCCCAAGGGCACTAATCATGGCAGCCTCCGAGGGGTTCGATGCATTCGTCAAAAGGCTCCCGTTCGAGAAACGGGTCACCTTCGGCTCTCTACTAATTACACTAGCTAAAGCTCTTCTCTGATGGATCATGTTGCCTTTAGCCAACATGCCATCAGTGGAGCGAATAAAAAGGATGCGCTTGAAGCCAACGGGCTCGAAAACGCCAGGTAGCATCTGAATGAGGGGCCCCGACGTAATCGAGGCTCCGCTCTGCGCAGTTCTGGTCTTCGTCTGGAACTCTCCACCAGGGAGGGCAACGGGGCCGGACGTGCCGATCTTGGCTTTGTCGCTTAATGAAACGGCAGCTGACCCGTCCATCCCCGCGGCCCCTGCGGAAAGAGAGGAGCCCCGAGACTTTTGTTTTCCATTCTTTGATTTTTAGGAGAGGAGGGCGAGGAACTAACCCGCTTTTCCCCCACGCCGGCAGGAGCCCCTAGGCCATATGAGCCGGCTTCAGCAAGGTCCTTCTCCGAAATGGCGGAGGTCCTGGTCATCACAAGGACACCAGCCGGGGAAGGAGATCTGTCCTTCCCTTGTAAGGCCTCAGGGGCCCGCGCCCTCTGAGGACCAGCTCTCATAGGAGAGGACTCGGGTTCTGTGCTTAGCATCGAGCCTGTGTTCGACCCCATGGAAGATCTTACCATTTGGAGCTGGGTCGCCTCAGGGACCATGTCCATCTTAGGGGGAGGGAAGACATCACGGGTCCCGTTCAAGGTGTCTTTGGTCATTTCGTCTTTGGCCGGCGAATCAGTATCCATCGGAGAAGAGAAGGGAGCAGATATATTGACCCCCTGCAAGCTTGTCACGCAAGTACGCAGGACATTAGGGGGCAGTAGCCGACGCGCCCTGCCATCCCTTGTTCTCTTATGAAGGTTGGCCCTATTAAGTCGCTCCCACCGGGAGTAGTCAACTATGGGCCGCCTGACTTTCTTGGTAGCCCCCTTAGAATGTAAAAGGAGGAATGCCCATGGAGAAAGAGAGTAGCCCAAGGCGACTCCAGAGAAAGGGGTGAGTGGGAGTGCTCTACACCGTAAGCAGGAAAGGAATAAACATCCTCTCCGGTTGAAGAGTTTTGGTGGATCCCCTGTGAAAGCACAGGTGTGGGGGGGGGGGGGGGGGACCTCCATAGGTGGGCGTTATCGCGATACTTTTGGTTCCAAACTAGCGATAATCGATAATTTCAGTTCAGTTTTTGGTTACAGTTTAGCACAGGGGCGAGCCGAGCGTGCTTGGAGGCAGAAATATGTAGGTCCGAGTTGTGGAGGAGGATCTTCAAAACCTATGAGGAGATCAAGGAGAGCCTCACCAGGTAAGAAACTAAGAAACAGTATTCAAATATTGTTACTATTGTATTATAAAATAACGCTATATATAATCAATAATCAATATTGTATTATAATTTTGGATTTATCGATTATCGATTTATCGGTTATCGAGCCCACCTATGCTTGGACATCCATTTTTTCGGTGGAACTGCCCAAAGGCGGCTCCGTCGATGGTAGAGGGGTAGGTAAAGGGGAATTATTTTTTTTATCAGTTTCATATATGGACATGAGGACCCTATTATTAACACGAAGCAAACGCTCATCACCACACGCAGTAGCCCGCTCTGTGAGGGGTGAACACATGGCCGGCATAACCAGCTGGCGCCATTTGAGGCCACTCCTCCCACCTCGTGACCTGGCAACACATCAGCTTGGCGGTTCCACCTTGGGCACGGCATAAAAATTGATAGAGATAGAAGGGAGAATGAAGAGGGGGTGAGGGGACTTTGTTCCCTCCCCCCTCAGCTCCGATCCAGGATAGTTGGGTGAGAAGATGGTCGGCGTCTACCCTGTGAAATTAGAGGGCAACCAGAGAAAGATGCGGGAGAAGTTGTAGGCAAAGTCAGGAATTAGGGTAAAACCACAGGCTGTCGTAAGAAGAGGCTAAGCTGGGTACAGACAGGGCGCTGAATCTCATCAGCATGGTGACCAGGAAGGCAAATTGCCGCGCCCCTTACGGGGTTAACCTTTGCGGTTTCTTTCATTACATTATGCATAGCCATACTAAAAACCAATGTAGATTATAAAATATACACCCTTATCCCAGGCAACAATCCATTAATAAACAATCACCCAACCTCACATACAATCTTACACAGGCCATTGTGTATGTCAAAACATTTTTACTTTCAAAAGATATGATTACATCCACAACGCAGTTGCATCAACTTTACCATTCTATATTGTATGTTGTACAACACAACAAAGCTCGGACAATTAGGCAAATTTTTTTTCAACCAAGATTTAATCCATAACTCTAAGCAACACATCTCTACCACCAAAGACCTGCTTGGTGGTCTCAAATCAGATCACAAATGTCACTCCAGCGTTACATTATCAAAAACCACACCACTCGTAAAACAAAATCCTAACTGTGCTCGGTGTGATTCTAGACCAGTGGTTCTCTAACTCTTTCTTCATCATTTCCCATGACTGCCTAAATTTTTTTTTCCTATTTCACACTGTCTACTTTTTAGGTGACTTTGTGTTTCAGAATATAAGATTTTTATAACTGCCATGTTAGAAAGTACATTACAAAATTATTCAAATATATTAAAACGCAAACTCTAAAAGGAAAATAACAAAAATTGTATTACATGGTGAAAATATCTACGTTTAAAACTTTAAATGAGAATTTTGAAGTTTTCGGTTTACCAATTTCTCAATGTCAGGATTTGTGGCTGACAAAGCACAGTACAAATCAACCTCCAGTCAATTTGCTCTGATGATTTTATTTGATTGCTAGAAGAGTGGAAAAGCGTGGCTCACACAAAGTATGTAGAAAAGAACTTAAGATTGTTGAATTCTTAAAGAGTTTAACATTATTTACCATTAGCCACCTGGGATCTTTGAATTTCCCACCGGGTCAAGAAACGGTGCTCCAGACACAGGGCGAAGATTCAGACAACACATAACACAAACAAATCAATGCACTCTGAGACCTCACAAGCACCACCTTAGGACAATCTAAGGAATATATTGTTCACTAGCACAAGCAATTGGCAGTACACTCCCTCACTCCCGTTCACTTAAGGCATCTGACATCTGATCTGGAGCCCACATAATTAACAAAAAAAAGTCTCGCCACTCGATGCATTCAATACACGCCGATAAATCACAATCCAAAACGAAGGCAGCCTTCATAAAGCAACACGTGATCCCCCATTTTTATTTCATTTAATGGATCTAACCTGGTGACTGGCATCACGCAGCAGGAATTAATGCTTAACTAATTCTTAGGCTGTATTAAAAAATAAAGCATAAAAATTATAAAGTGAAAATACAAAAAAACAATAACCGACACGAAACAAAACAAAAAAAGGAAAAGGTTTGTTCCGGCACAAGAGGAAGACCTGCCATCGGCATGTACCCGAAAATGCAGCCAACACCTAACCAAGTGCTGACTATGGAGGAAACCTTCATCCTTCAAAAAACTACAATACCGCAATTCACTGTGCATGAACCCGTCCGGAGTACAAGGGACAAGCTGTAGCGACCTCGATCGGCCCCAGTACCGGGACAGTTAACGTGCGCGAAGATCAGAGACGGACATTCAACAAGAATGTGCCAAACAATTCGGGGGACAACGCAGTCATCGCAGTAAGGCGCAGGAGAGCACTCCATCCCACGACTGTGCCAATTCAAAGACGACACAAACCGACGTCATTGGGTGGGATCTTGGGGAAGGTCGCGGCTCGATGGCACCCACATTTAGGTTCCCATCGACCGTCTCGAATCTTCTCTGCAAGGCAGCTCGAGGGCTGACCAGATTCCTGCCATGTAGTCAGTGGAGAAGAACGAAGCGCTCGCTGGTCTGGTAGGGCCAGTCCTCGGGAACCATTTGACCCACAATCCCTGAAGGTCAAGGAGAATACAATCACGATATCAGCCCGGCTCACGGCAGCCGTGGCGTCACGGATACAGCAAACCCGTGGGTGCGGAGATTCCAACTCCCCGAGGGCCCCTAGGGCTCTATGTGCGTGGTTATGAATCAAATTCCGGTCTCCAAACGGTCACGACGCACACTCTGTAGGAACGAGCGGTCTATGCAACTAGCTCGGCCGTGAAGACAGAAGCAGCCCCCGGCATAGCACCTCCGGAACGGCGTGAGCTCCAAGAAATTCGACTACAATACTCTAATGACTATATAAGCTTTAGGATCAGAGGCGGGGCAACAAAGTTTCATGTGTGATACCCTCCAGGGTGGCGGTTTGGGCAGAATCAGAAGTACCACGGAGATGAGCTACATCGAGCTCTCGGAGTCCTCGATCCCCAGCAGAGCGCTGCTTCTCAAAACCACACGAAACACGATATCTCATTGTCACTATATGCAGACATCTGCAGGTATTGGGACCAGAAGAACAAGCAATAGGTGCTGAGGGGCAAAAGGGTACACCATACCCCAGATGTCAGCCATGGCACGGTTACCAATACTCCACCTGATAGGGTAACATCTCCTTGCGGTTGGTTAAAAAAAAAATAGATAAGGAAAAGAAAAATGGGAGGGGGGAGGGGCCTTAGAACGTGAAAAGGTCTTGAAGAATGCGTAATAAAAACCACCACCACAACTGAAGCCAAGAGGGAGGGGTGAACCGACCCCTCTCCCGGCCCGGACTAGGGATGAAGGGAAGAAAGGTGGCCGGCGACAAGCCTGCAAAATTAGCCGCTGACCAAGAAAATGGGTGAGAAGAGGCTGGTAAATAGAATGGTGAAAAACGGGGTAACATCGAAATCTCTAGGACGAATAAAGCCTAGGTAGTCACAATCTACTACGAGACTTCTGAGGGCACTGGAGCCGGGAAGTCCTACAGCTCCTCACTGTGTCGGGTTATAAGTCTACAGAAAGGGGGGGGGGGCATAAAGGAAGGGTAACCCCTCTCTCTCTCATCTGACTTAATAGTCAAAAGCTGGTCAGCGACTAACCAGCGAAATTAGCCGCCTGACCCCCTAAAATAGGTCACAAGATTCTTATTATGAAAATGGCCAAAAAAAAGTAAAGAGAGATGTCTAGAAGGACTAAAACCAAGGGCCATTACCCTTTAGGGAAGGGGTTACTGGAGCAGAAATCTTCATCGCCTGAATTGCGCTCCTAATTGGTTACTACCACCGAGGGATAAGTCGACGTAATCAATTTCTAGCCACCTACTCCTAGGCTTCATTACCCCCCCCCCAAAAAAAAACAACAACAACAACCAAACAATAAAAACATTAAACAAAACAAACAAAAGCAAGAATAAAAGGGAGCACGTTCCGGCGCCAGGAGGTTGCAACTTGTGAGTGTTCCTCGGGGTCTCAAAAGACTAGCCGCTTCGGAGGCCCCGCGAGGGCTTCAATACTCTGGTGGAAACGATTCGACGAGCTTCTTGGCGCCGTGTCACAAGAATTGGTGAAAAATAGCCGAATGGGGACGCAACGGGCTCTTAGTTTAGAGGCCGGGAGGGCACACAGTCCCGATGACAGCTACACCTGGTACTCCCTACAGCATCTCTCATGGTTGAATCATTTCATTGGTAAACAGGCCATTGAAGAAGTGAACTCACCTGACCAGTGTTAGCAACTGTCAAGTACTGGATTTGGGACTGTTGGAACATGACGGTATCAAAGACTATTTCGGTGGTGTCCACCCCGACCTGTGGAAGAGCTTCGTTTTCCTCCTTATCCATTTCTTTCATCACTTCTTCGTATATCTTTCGGTAGCGAGTGGCGTCGATCACCTTAATCTGTAAAGAGAATAAATAGGCGGTCACGTTGCCCCGGGGTTTCCTTCAATTCAGAAGTACCATTACAAGGCCTTCGAGGTTTATGGTGAGGCTCCGAGACGCCTTAATTAGCTTTAGGGTGCATTGATCTTGATGGAACGTGTTATCAATAAAGCAAGACCATCCACACTGTACAGGGGATTCATTGTTCATTGGTATAATAAACAATGAGAGGAATCGTCATTGTAGGGGATGAATAAAGAAATAAAATAAACGAATAAATAGAAAACCTATTAACTAAGATAAAATGTAATAATGAAATATGATGCATAGGTTGCTAGACCAATTAAGCTTTCCAGGGGTACAAGGTCCCAGCAGGGAAGGTGGTTTTGTAAGACAAAAAATAGTTGGAGAATGGTCAGTCATGTCTAAGTGGACACGACATGATGACACAACCACCTTACCTTTTTTCTCTTTTATTAAGAGCCCATCATGCGACTACTTATCACCGTAATCACTTTACAGCCTAATACTAACATAGATTAAAAAAACCCTGCAAAAAGCAAATAAAAATACAAAAACGAAGTCTAAAAACAAGCAAACAATAACATGGGACAAGTGGTAACGTGCGCGAAGATCCCCCAGACTGGGACATTCAACAAGAATGTGCCGAACAGTCTGGGGGACAACGCAGTCTTTACAGTAGGACGCAGGCGAGCGCTCCATCAAATGGCGGTGCCTCCCGCGAGTGTCTCCAATTCGGAGACGACAGAAAGCGACCTGAAGCAGTCGCGGCATTGGCGGGTAGGTCCTTCGGAACAGTCGCGGCGCCATGGCACGCAACTTTAAGTTCCCCTCGACTGTCTTCCATCTTCTTTGCCAAGCAGCCCGGAGAGCCGCCAGTATTTCTGCTATCTAATCGGTGTGAGGAAGAGCGAAACGCTGGTCTGATCTCACAGTCCTCGCGGACTCTTTGGCGCCCTCATTTCCGCATTACTGCATGTCCTGGAACCCAGCAGAACATACTCTCGACATGCACCTGGCTCGAGAAAACTGTGGCGTCACGGATATTGCAAACCAGGGGATGCGGAGATTCCAATGTCCCGAGGCACTCAGGGTGCTTTGTGAGTCGCTATAAATAACGATATGCTCTCCGAAGCGGACACGGCGCGTTATCTACCATATCGAGTGGTGTATTGCCACCAGCTCGGCCCTGAAGGCAGACGCAGCGCCTGGCAGAGCCCGGCTGACTTAAAACAGAGGGAATACGGCGTGGAAACCGACACCCTCTTGGGACTTTGAACCATCCGTATACACTGGCACGGTTCCAGCGTGACACGAAATGTGCTCCAAAAAGGCCGAATGAATGAATGGTACAAAACAGACGGGTGCTGCGTAAGTCCAAGTGGGCAAGCTCTCAGCCATTTTCAGAAAGAGAGGATTCATTAAAATTTCACATGTTCTTTAAAAACATAGACTATGGTTAACAATCTAAAAGATATATAAAAAAAAGTTAGAGAGAGAGTAAAAACGTAGAAAAATAAATGCCTCTAGAATGCTGTAAAATCAAAGTCAAATCATAAGACAGGACGCGTCTATCTGGTTCTAAATATTATAAAACATTAAATTTCCTTTAAAAGATTTGTCTCTGATAAAAATTTAAACACTTGGTTCATGTTAAAGGTGCACTCATGTCCTCAGAACCTGCTGAGGACACATCCCTTGGTAAATAAAAGGAAAAAGCCTTTGCCTCAGAGTATGGAATCGTGGGCATTCAGCAAATAGGTGGATTACAGACATTGGTACTCCACAGTGAGTGCACATTGGATGCTGCTGAAGGCCTTCCATCAGAAAGTCATGTGTCAGATGGACAATGCCCAATTCTCAGACGGCATAGAATAACATCCTGAGTACGGGTCCTAGTAGTGAGTGGCCAGGGGCGGACTGACTGTTTGATGGCATGCAGTTTAGTCCTCTGCCACTGGCCAACCACATACTCACGGATGTATGGCACAACATCACGGAAAGGAAGAGGAGCAGGGGTGGAGGTTCCTAGAGATGCAGCTGCCTTGGCAACAGCATCTGCTCTCTCATTTCCTTTTATACCTATGTGGGTAGGTACCCAACAGAATAAAACTTCGTGGAACGAGGATAAATAAAAAAGCCACTGTTGGATCTTTGAAACCAGCGGGTGATCTGGAAATAAAAAGACTAAAGCCTCCAAAGAGCTGAGGGAATCAGAGAGTATTGTATAAGATCCCGGTGATGAAGAAGCGATGGTATACAGTGCAGCCAGTATCCCGAAAAGCTCAGCCGTGAAGATAGAGGCTGTATTGGGCAGGCACACAGACACATGACGGGAGGGGAAGAGAGCAGAAGCTCCTACCCCATCAGAGGATTTAGATCCATCTGTGTAAATAAAAGTGCTTGATTTGTGGCACAAAGTGTGTTCATAAAAGAGGCTTCGTAGAACCGAAGGCAAGAACTTGGTCTTCGGTTCGCCTGCCAGCACCTTGCAAATCCTCACAGGTGGCAATAGCCATGGGGGTACTTTAGAGATCTGATATGGAATAACTGATAATTCCCTCAGTTGACCTGTATCTCCAGTCATACGCAGAGCAAAGGGAGAGTCAGCGAAGGAAGCCTGTCATATGAGGCCACCGAGTGAATATTATAAGTGCACTCATATACAGGTGAGTGGGGGAGCTGTTGCAGCCTGAAAAAGTACTGCAGGTTAAAATTAAGGTGGTGAAAGGATAGTGGAAGGACCCTACTCTCTGCATGGAGACTCCATACTGGAGAGGACTTGAATGCTCCCAAAGCTAGACGCACTCCCTGGTTCCTAATAGAATTGAGCTTATTATTTATGTTTGAGGATGAGGCTGAAGAGTACATCTGTGACCCCATAATCCAGCTTAGACTGGATCAAGGTTGTATACAAAAGCCACAGGGTACGGCGATCACTTCCCCAGGAAACATGTGATAGAAGTTTTAAGATATCCATTCTCTTCAAGCAGGATTTTTTTCAAGGCAGTTATATGGGGGACCCAGGAGAGCTTTGAGTCAAAGATAACCCCAAGAAATTTACAATGAGGCTCAAACGAGATGGGGGAGCCATACAAAATAAGGTTGGTTGTTCAGTCAACTTGCCTCAAACTGTCGAAATGAAATGCCTTTGTTTTTTTTGTACCACGGGACTCTACTCATTCAAGATGCCTGATTCTCAGTGGGGATTCAAACCACCGGTATCAACAGGGTATGACAGCCGGCGAAAAGGCGACCCGAATCGGGACTCCATCCGACGAGTAACCATACCCGAAGCACCTTAACTTCACTGTTAGCATAGGCGGTGTTTTCCACTCGGCTAAGCCGTATCCCATAAATATGAGGTGAAGATCGACTCATCTCCGCGAAGAGAGTACGATCATCGATAGTAATGGAAAGGAAAGACTAGAGTGACTTCAAAAGGGGGGGAAAAGCGAAGTTAAACTCACCAAAGCGGGGATAAAATGAATAAGGAGAAAGGAAAGGTAACAAAAGGAACGATAGTCTGTCTTACGCCGGCCTCGAAGACTGCGCTGACTGGTTTGTGGTCGCTGATCTGAAGCGACGGGTGAGAACGGTACCTCTTTTGCGCGATCCCTTCTCCTTGCCACAGAATGCGATCGCACCAGGCAGGCTGCCGGGCCTTCTCGCTGCAAATGGACGGATCGAGTTGAAATGTGGAAAAAGCGCCTTGGATCTTACAGGCTGTATGGTGAAGGCCCCCACTCAACGTTGCCACAATTAAGTGGGGGCCGCACTTTCTATGAGGTTCCCCTGACGGAACAGACTTGAGGGATGGGTTGGCATACTGTGGGAATTTTAGAGCAACCCCCCTCCCTGTGCCAACGGTCCATGCAACCACGAGGAAGTGGAAGTTCTATTGCAACTTAACCTCATGCAGGATACATCCAAGTGGATGTTCCCACACCGGGATTGCCTGCAAGAGTTGGGGTTGTGTCATATCCACTTGGAAATGACTGACCACGCTAGAAATCTTTTCCTCATGCCCTACATACCCCACCTATCCTTAACTTATGAGTGAATAGAAATAGACTTGTGAAGAGCAACAGAAGACCCCGCGTAACCTGCGTTGATTATATAAATGGGTGCTTGAGAGAGAAAGCTTGACAGAAGAGGCAGTGGATGGAGGGGGTTTGCGAGAGGGGTGCTTTGGTCCTTCTGCCGGGGGTTAAACCCTAACTTGACCAGATTTTCCATCACATAGTACCCCAAAGTTATCTATGAAGATCCTATTTGACGTGGATAAAATGATGGCTGGTTGATAGTGCATTCGAAGCGGGGTAGTTTTTCAGGGCATTGATGAGGCGCCGACCCAACACTGCAGGAAGGCGGTTGAGGAAAACGATGAATAATAATTATAGGCCTCTATACGAGACGAGTAAGCCCTAATAAACCCTTGAATATTGTATTCAAGCATAAGTGACCCTTTAGTGAATCATAATGTGTGTGGCTGTGCAAGGAGGAAACCTTCAAGGTTATGAAAGCCTTATTGTATACTGATAATTTGGTTCAATGGTTCTCCACCTGCACAGGGGATCGGAAACGCCTAGGGGTCTCTCATCACCCCTCCTACCGTATCTAATAGACCAATCTCAAAGCCTTAAAAAATAATCACCGATATTTTATGCTTCGCTTTTATCGAGACCGATTTTTAATGTAGCCACAAAGTGACAATGATAATAAATATATTAAAACAACTTAATAATCTCCATCTCTGCTTATTTACTTATCCCTTCATTAAATTTGAATAGGAATGGTAATCAAACTAATATATATATATATATATATATATATATACACACACACACACACACACAGTTGCACGCATATTTAATGGCAACACATATCAAATTTTGTAATTTACAAATTTCTATGCGTTACTAGTTCAAAATGTATATATTTATATAATATTTAATTATATTAGCATAAAAGCAATATATTATAATGTATAAATGATAATTATAAAACCAATTATTCACATTGAACATTGTGTTTATTAGAAAACAAACAAGAAGCAAAAGTATTGGCAACATTCATAAATATTACATATATATTATTGCCAACTATAAATTAATACTTGGTATAACTTCCTTTAGCAGCTATCACAGCAATCAGACATTTCTTGTAGGTATGAACAAGTTTTTTGCAAGTTTTAGCAGGAATTTTACCCCACTCTTCCACTGCAAAAGCTTTCAACTCTGCGATGCTGTTTGGTGACCTCTTATGAACACGTGACTTCAGTTCTTTCCATAAATTTTCAATTGGATTTAAATATGGACTTCGAGAAAGCCATTTCATCAATTTCAAGCATTGATTGGCAAAATATTTCTGCATTGATTTGCTCGTGTGCTTGGGATCATTATCCTGTTGGAAAACGAACTCACTGCTGAGACTAAGTTTCCTCGCCGATTGTTTCACATGTTCATCCTAAATTCACTGATATCCCTCGGAATTCATAGTGCCTTGTATCCCACAAATTGAGCCAGTACCAGCAGGAACAAAAGAGCCCCACAACATGATGGAACCATCTCCGTGTTTCACAGTAGGTATGATGTTCTTTCCCAGCAGAGTTTCTCCAGATTATCTCCAAATGTATAGTAGATAGTAGTAGTTTATGCCAAACAGCTCGAGCTTAGTCTCGTCTGACCATAATACTTTACTAAGTTATGCTTTAGTGTCATCAAGATGTTCTCTGGCAAACTTAAACGTCTTTTTTTGTGACTGTCTTCAACAGTGGTTTGCTCCTTGATACACATCCATGGAGACCCTCACGGTTCAGGTAACGTCGCACTGTCGATACATCCACGATTGTTCTAATGGCAGACAGATTTGCTTTCAATTTCTTGGAAGTGACTTTTGGATTCTTGTTGACAATTCAAACACACACCTCTCTCAGTTAATTTTCTCGCTCGCCCTTTTCGCATATGATTAACAGCCCTAAATTTCACAATAATATTCCTTACAGATGAAATTGGGATATTCAAACTTGCCAAAATTTGTCTATATCCATTTCCTTGGTTGTGCAGCTCAATTATACACTTCCTATATGCTACTGAATGTTCAGATGTAGAGATGATTCTTCAGCTATGTTGAAAATCATAATGAACACCCCCAAAAACAAAAGGTTAGCCGTGCAAGTAACCTGCCGTCCTAGATTAGTCTAGAATATTCCATCAGTTATTCTCAAACATTCTTTACTATTAAATTTAATTATTTGATTTGTTAAATCATTATTATACAAACATTGCAAATACATTTGCTTCTTGTGTTTTTCTAATAAACACAATGTTTAAAGTTAATAATTTGTTTTATAATCATTTATACATTATAATATATTGCTTTTAGGCTAATATAATTAAATATAATATAAATATGTAGATTTCAAACTAGTAACATAAAAATTCATAAGCTACAAAATTTGAGATGTGTTGCCAATAAATATGTGCGCAACTGTAGGTGTTGCATGCGTGTCTGAGGATCAGGTATTCAAGAAGAGGCTATCAGTGTGTTGGTTGCATCTGAGGTATGTTGGTGAGGGGGCGAGGTTTATTCATGCAGTGTTGGGACTAAAGTGGAATGGCCTGACCTTAGTTGGGAGAGGATGACTGTATTTTGTTGGTTTTTTGTATAGGATGTTGTTTGGTGCTAGAGTATTCTGGTGTGGGTGTATTTTATTTGGTTGTGGTTTAGTGGTGATGGTAGGTCCCATTCTCCTGAAGAACGGGAGGCGAGTCTTATTAGAACTTGCCCCGAATCCTTTTGACTCGCTTCCACAACTCTGCCAGAGGGGTCTTCTCGTTAAGTGAAGACACGTATGGCCGCCAAGAAGAGCGGCGGGCGTGCTTCGAAATATAACGGGACTTAGCCCTTGCCCGACGAAATTTACCGACAGTGAAATCGTGTTGGAAGTAGTGTGCTGACGTTTTTTAAAAGGAGGACAGTGCCTACTTGGGCATAACTCGCCGTATTCACCACTGCGTAGTAATGGGCTATTTTAAAATAACATGCAAAAAAACAATGAAATAAAGAAAAGGAAGAAAACAAGAGGCAGGAAGCGAGCTCCAGCGTCGGGGGAAGGTCCCCCGACACAGGAACATGCGACCTACAAAAATAACAAAAAAACAACTAGTTAAATAAAGGGGAGAATACCGGCCTCCCCCCAAAAGTCGGTAGTCCACCAGTCAATGTTCGCCCAGACTTGGTGAGAAGTCATTCTTCACAATAAGGCACTGGCGAGGGCTCCACCGAATAACGATGCGTCCCGCGAGTGTGTCCAATTCGGAGAAGACAGATAGCAAACTGAAGCTTTCGCGGCATTACGGGGTAGGTCAATGGGAACAGTCGCCGTGCAATGGCACACAACTTTTAAGTTCCCTTCGACCGTCTCCCATAATCTGTGCAAAGCAGCTCGGAGAGCTGCCGTATTTCTGCCATGTAATCGGTGTGAGGAAGATGGAAACGCTGGTCCGATCGCCAATGTTCCGTGGACTCTTTGACGCGCTCATTCCCCGCAATTCCTACATGTCCAGGAACCTAGCAGAACATAATCTCGACATTCGCCCGGCTTGCCAAAACCGTGGAGTCACGGATATCGCGAACCGGGGGATGCGGAGATTCCTATGCCGCGAGAGCACTCAGGGCGCTTTGTGAGTCGCTATAGATCACAATCCGGTATCCGAACTGGGCACGTCGCCTAATCCCCCGTACCGAGTGGTGTATTGCGTGGAAGCCGACCCCCTCTTGGGACTTGGAGCCATCCGTATACACTGGCACGGTTCCAGCGTGACACGAGGTGTGTTCCAAAAAGGTCGAACGCAATATTCCCGGCGCTGTAGAAGCTTTAGGAGCAGAGGGGTGGCGACAAATAGCAAAAGGTAGTACCCTCCAGGGTGGCGTCCGGGATAAAACCAGGGGCGCCAAAAGCGCGAGAGCTATACCTAGCTCTCGAAGGAGTTTCGTAGCCATAAACCCAAAGGGCTTATGGTATAACTGGAGTCTCTCGGAGGCATAGGCAACCTCAAAATCAGCTGCAGATGCAGTGAGCTGTTGGCGACTGAGGGAAGAGCCGGGCTCGCGCGTACACGAGAATAATTCACTGTGCACGGAGTAGAGCGAGTGGCATCTCCCCAGCATCGACAAGTAGGCTCTCAATGGGGGAAGTGCGGAAGGCACCGGTCGCAAGGCGAAGGCCGGTGTAGTGGATCGAATCCACCTTCCGCAATAAACGCTCGGCTGCGGATGCATAAAACTCGCATCCGTAGACAAGCTTCGAACGAACAAAGGATCGATAAAAAAGTAAGGCACTAGCCCTATCAGAGCCCCAAGCGCTGAACGCCACGCAACGAAGAATATCCATGGCGCGGGTACAACAGACCCTAAGGCTGCGAATATGAGCCTCTCAGACTAAGGAAACAGTGCGATTAAACCATTTCCAGGCGCACCCCATTAAGAAACAAATCTGGGTCGGGGTAGAGCCGTGGATGGCGGCAGAAGTGCAACACCTTAGTCTTGGCCAAGGAAAACCGAAGCCTGTGCGCTTCGGCATAGCGAGAGACGCGGTTCAATGCCTGTTGGAGTCGAAGCTCCAGAGTTGGCATCTGGGCAGCACCAAAAGAGATCAAAGATCGTCCACGTAGAGCGTGGCGAGAACATCTTCCGGCAGCACCGAGGTGATGCCGTTGATGCTCATGGCAAAGAGTGTGACACTGAGGACACTTCCCTGCGGGACACCCTCTTCCTGCTCCATTGGGCCGGAGAGGGCTCCCCCCACCCGTACGCGGAATCGACGATCTCGCAAAAATTCAGATATAAGGACTGGGAGGCGTCCTCTCGCCCACATCGTGTGGAGAGTCTCCATGATACCGTATCGCCATGCGGTATCATAGGCCTTCTCCAGATCGAAAAACACCGCGGCGTAGTGCTGTCTACGAAGTAAGGCCTCGCAGATGGCATTTTCCAGTCAGAGGAGAGCATCCGACGTGGATTGGAACTTGCGGAAGCCGCACTGTGCAGAAGACAGATTGTCTCTGCTATCCAGAAAAAAGGCTAATCTAACATTTACCAATTTCTCCATCAACCTGCACACGCAAGAGGTTAGAGATATTGGGCGGAAACCGGCCGGAGTAGTGATCTCTCCCCGGTTTGCGAAAGGCGAGAACAGTAGCGAATCGCCAGGAATCCGGGAGGAGACCCTCCACCCAGATCCTGTTGAAAAAATCTAACAAAGGCCATGCCTTGCTCACCGAGGTGTCGAAGCACGGCATAAGGGACATCGTCCGGACCATGGGCGGTGTCCGCTCATGAAGCAAGAGCGGAACGAAACTCACTCTCAGTAATCCTGTCGTTCAAGGGTTTCCGCCTCTGGAGGTAAAGTCCAGCCGGCGGCATTCCGCGACATCACGACATGCATTGATTGCTGGCGAAGCAGCATTCCGGGTAGAGAATGCGGAAAAAGCGGTCGCAAAGGATTCCGCCACGGACGCGGGGTCCGAGATAGCGGTCCCATTCTCCTGAAGAACGGGAGGTGAGTCTTATTAGAACTTGCGCCGAATCCTTTTGACTCACTTCCACAACTCTGCCAGAGGGGTCTTCTCGTTAAGTGAAGACACGTATGCCCGCCAAGAAAAGCGGCGGGCGTGCTTCGAAATATAACGGGACTTAGCCCTTGTCCGACGAAATTTACCGACAGTGAAATCGTTCGGGCGGCGTTTATAGCGCATGTAGGCATAACGCTTCTTCTTGAGGACCGTCCCACAGTCGCCTGACCACCAGGAGAGTGGTCGACCGGCAAAATGGCCAGACCTTCTCGGAATAGTGTTAGACCCGCGGCGATGAGGTTACTG
This sequence comes from Ceratothoa steindachneri, assembly GCA_963969495.1. Taxonomy (NCBI): domain Eukaryota; kingdom Metazoa; phylum Arthropoda; class Malacostraca; order Isopoda; family Cymothoidae; genus Ceratothoa; species Ceratothoa steindachneri. The sequence goes on along the minus strand of OZ018328.1, from coordinate 30,939,544 downwards.
GAGAACTCAACGGCCTCATCTATCGACCTAAACTTCTAAACTTGGATAAAGAATTCAGTCATTTCCTGAAATGCAGACCACCGCGCCCGTGCCAATCACCACCGGGGCGTGTTCTCAGGCAACAGCGGCCCAGAAAATGATAGTTGAATGGGAAAGTGATCACTACCATCTAGGTCATCGACCACCCCCCAATCAAAATTAGGCTGTGCATCCGGAGAGCACAAAGATAGATCGAGGCAGGAAAAGGAAGCGGTCGGCAAGGACTTGATCCCGGGGATTAATCGAGTAGTTTCTCAAGATGGGGGGTCTACCGTTTAGATCTCCGAGCAATAGAAAGTACCTCGGCAACCGTGCCACGACGCAGCGGAAGTTTCCTGCGTCGAAGTCCGAAGACGGTTGAATGTACGCAGAAATAACAGTATACCTCCTATCCAGGTGCAGCTACACAGCTACTGCTTGAAGGGAGCTATCTAAAGCGAAGAGAAGAACGGAGAGATTATGCTGGGTGTAATTCGCAAATCTTCCCGCCCGGTCCTCATCCCGTGGTGGTGGGCTCGCAAAACCCTTATACCCTGGGAGGGTAGGCAGGGGTCATGCGCCCAGCATAGCCTCCTGCAAAAAGATAGCTAACGGGGATCGGGACGAGACGAGCCTCCGCAGGTCCTCCCAGTTTGCCCTGAGTCCGGGCAAATTGCATTGAAGGAATATGCCCTCCAGGCCTAGCTAGGAGGAGACGCGGGGGCCCTATTCGAGGAAAGAACCTCATGGGAATGGCTGTATGCTTCCCGGTGGCAGAACTCAGGGCGCTGTTGGCCGGACAATGCGCTGAAGGCGCTGTCGCCTTCGAGGACCTATAGGGGGAGGTTGGGCTCGCAGTGCGAGTCTTTTCCTCCATCCGCCTTGAAACCTTAGGCATGCGGGGGACCCTGTTTTCGTGGATCAACCGTCTCCGAGCCACCGGACCCACCACTAAGCGTGGGCGAAGAAGTCGAGGCTCCTTTAATGCTGTCGTCCTTTCGGGTAGCTTTAGGAACCCCGGAAGATGGCCTGGCGAGCAATTTCAGGGGTGTTGCCTCCTGTGAGTCTAACGACTCTGTGGAGGCGTGTGGCTGTTTCGCATTACGGGAAACGGTCACGCTGGGGAAGGGTGGGAGCCCTGGTTTTAGCCGTGGCTGGGTGTGGAACTTTTGTGCCGATAGCTATACCAGGGAAGCGCCCGGGGTGGGTAGAACCCGCAGAAGGGTTCCGAATGGGCGCGGAAACGACCGTGCTCGGAGAACTGGAGGGCCATGAGCAGAGGGTGTCTTTCTCAACATTGAGGCATAGGACGGCCCGGGCAGCACCGGGCGCGCCAGGACCAACTCTTTAGCCCCGCGAAATGAGAGACGATCCTGAGCCTGAACGGCCATGATTTCCTTTTCAAGGAGATACGCACCACATTGCTTCGAACGGGCGGGGCGCGGCTCTCCGCAATTGATACACTTGGCCACCCACGATTTGGACTTATCGTGTGCGGCCTACGATCAACTTACACACATTTCAGGTAACCCCGACTTTGCACGTCGACAGCAGCGATTAGTATGGCCGAAGCGGTGACAGAAATAGCACCTCCGGGGCAATGGCACGAGTGCCTTCACGCGGTAGCGGTACCAACTTGCACGCACCGACTCAGGGAGCTTGTCATAATCGAATGTGACGAAGAGTGTAGGGGTGGCTCTCGAGGCCCTTCCCTGTTTTCTCATCACACGATCGACCTTGACCGCCCCATGATCGGCTCAGCTCTAAGGTGATGTCATCTATGGATTAGTCTACGAGTTACCTCGGATAAACTACTCCTTTCACTTAGTTCATGGTAGAGTGCGGCGTCACACTCACCGGCGTGCCCTCAAGTGTTCGAAAGGCACTAATCATGGCCGCCTCGGAGGGATTCAATGCATTCGCCAAAAGGCTCCAGTTCGAGAAACGGGATACCTTCGGCTCTCTACCAATCACACTAGCTAAAGCTCGCCTCTGATGGATCATGTTGCCCTTAGCCAACATACTGCAATCAGTTGAGTGAATAACCAGGAAGCGTTTGAAGCCAGCGGGCACGAAAACGCGGGGTAGTCTCTGAATGAGGGGCCTCGACGTAATCGAGGCTCCGCCCTGCGCAGTTGTACTTTTGGTCTTTGTCAGGGACTCCGCACTCGGCGGGGCAGCGGGTCCGGACGTGCCGATCTTGGCTTGGTCATTTACCGAAGTAGCAGACCCATCCGTCCTCGCAGCCATGCCAGGTGCCGCCATTTAAGGCCACTCTTCCCGCCTGGTGACCTGGCAGCCCTTCAGCATGGCGACTACACCTTGGGAACGGCGTAAAAAAATAGATGTTAAATGGAGAATTTTTTTTTTTATTTAAGGGGGTATCTGGCGACTGCCGACTTAGGCATAAGTCGCCATAAACAAACAGCCTAGTTCTAGGCTACTTTAAAAAATTGAACAGGAAACAACAATAAAAAGAAATAACAAAACAATAACAAAAACAGCAATTAAACCTAGTTAAATGAAAGGGAGAAGGCAGGCCTCCCCCCAAAAGTCAACAAGTCCACCAGTCAATGTGCACGCACTCGTCCCAAGCACAAGGGACAGGGGGTACCGACCCCGCCCATCCCGGTACCGGGACAGGTATCGTGTGCGAAGATCACCCAGACTGGGACATTCGACAAGAATGTGCCGAACAGTCTGGGGGACTCCGCAGTCGTTGCAATAGGGCACAGGCGAGCGCTCCATCAAATAGCGATGCGTCACACGAGTGTGCCCGATTCGGAGACGACAGAAAGCAACCTGAAGCCGCCGCGGCATTGGGGGATAGGTCCATGGGAACAGTCGCGGCGCAATGGCACGCAAATTTAAGTTCCCTTCGACCGTCTCGCATCTTCTTTGCCAAGCAGTCCGAAGAGCTGCCCGTATTCCTGCCATATAGTCGGTGTGAGGAAGAGCGAAACGCTGGTCCGGTCGCAGAGTCCTCGCGGACTCTTTGGCGCGCTCATTCCCCGCAATTCCTACATGTCCAGGAACCCGGCAGAAGATAATCTCGACATCCACCCGGCTCGCGAAAACCGTGGCGTGACGGATATCGCGAACCAGGGGATGCGGAGATTCCAATGCCCCGAGAGCACTCAGGGCGCTTTGTGAGTCGCTATAGATTACAATGCGGTCTCCGAACCGGGCACGTCGCGTAATCTCCCGTACCGAGTGGTGTATTGCCACCAGTTCGGCCGTGAAGACAGACGCAGCGCCTGGTAGAGCCCCGCTGACTTCAAACAGAGGAAATACGGCGTGGAAGCCGACCCCCTCTTGGGACTTGGAGCCATCCGTATACACTGGCACGGTTCCAGCGTGATACAAGCTGTGCTCCAAAAAGGTCGAACGCAATACTCCCGGCGCCGTACAAGCTTTGGGAGCAGAGGCGTGGCAACAAATAGCCAAATGTAATACCCTCCAGGGTGGCGTCCTCGGCAGAACCAGGGGCGCCACCGGCCCGAGAGCTATATCTACCTCTCGAAGGAGTTTCCTGGCCCTAAACCCGAAGGGATTAGGGAAAGACTGGCGTCTCTCGGCGGCATAGGCACCATCGAGATCAGCTGCGGAAGCAGTGAGAGCTGCTGGCGACTGAGGGAGGCACCGGGCTCGCGCATACAGGCGGGTGATGCACTGCACGCGGCGCAGAGCGAGTGGCATCTCCCCAGCATCGACCAACAGGCTCTCAATGGGGGAAGTGCGGAAGGCACCGGTCGCAAGGCGGAGGCCGGTGTGGTGGATCAAGTCTAACTTCCGCAATAAACGCTTGGCTGCGGATGCATAAAACTCGCATCCGTAGTCGAGCTTCGAGAGAACAAAGGATCGATAAAAAAGTAGGGCAGTAGTCCTATCAGCGCCCCAAGCGCTGAACGTCACGGAACGGAGAATGTCCATGGCGCGAGTACACGAGACCCTAAGGCTTCGAATATGAGCCTCCCAGGTGAGGCGTCGGTCGAATACAAGACCAAGGAAACGGTGCGACTCAACCATATCCAGGCGCACCCCATTAAGAAACAAATCTGGGTCGGTGTGAAACCGTGGATGGCGGTAGAAGTGCACCACCTTAGTCTTGGCCAAAGAAAACCGAAAGCTGTGCGCTTCGGCATAGCGAGAGACGCGGTTCAATGCCAGTTGGAGTCGACGCTCCAGAGTTGGCATCTGGGCCGCGCCAAAAGAGATCGAAAGGTCGTCCACGTAGAGCGTAGCGAGAACATCTTCCGGCAGCACCGAGGTGATGCCGTTGATGCTCAAGGCAAAGAGTGTGACACTGAGGACACTTACCTGCGGGACACCCTCTTCCTGCTCCTTTGGGCCGGAGAGGGCTCCCCCCACCCGTACGCGGAATCGACGATCTTGCAAAAATTCAGATATAAACATTGGGAGGCGTCCCATCGCCCCCATCGTGTGGAGAGTCTCCATGATACCGTATCGCCATGCAGTATCATAGGCCTTCTCCAGATCGAAAAAGACCGTGGCGTAGTGGTCTACGAAGGAAAGCCTCGCAGACGGCATTTTCCAGTCGGAGCAGAGCATCCGACGTGGAGTGGAACTTGCGGAAGCCGTACTGTGCGGAAGACAGATGGCCTCCACTGTCCAGGAAAAAGGCTAGTCTAACATTTAGAAATTTCTCCATCAACTTGCACACGCAAGAGGTTAGAGAGATTGGGCAGAAACCGGTCGGAGTAGAGTGATCTCCTCCTGGTTTGCGAGTGAAGGAAGAAGGCAAGGGGATGTGAAGAAGGTATGGGTGGGGATGAAGAAGGTATGGGTGGGGATGAAGCAGGTTGTTAAAAATCCACCATCCCAAACCGGAGCTCATGGGTTAGGAAACATTGTCCCCTACCCCCGATCCGGGATAGTTGGCTGAGAAGGTCAGCATCTACCCTGTGAAAATAGAGGCCGACCAGAGAAAGTTGTGGGAGAGGTTGTAGGGAAAGCGAGGAAGTAGGGAAGAAACACAGACTGTCTGAAAGAATGAGAAGAGGCTAAGCTGGTGTCGGACTGGGCACTGAGTCCCGTCAGCACGGCAGCCAGGAAGGCAAATCGCCGCGCCCCTTACGGGATAGTGTGCTGAGGCTTTGTTTATGTCTAGGTGGTCGTTGGGGTGGGATGTGTTCAGTGCTTTGTTGAGGTGTTGGGTTCCGATCATATCCAAGTGAACGCTGAGTGGGAGTATTTTTGTTTCGGTGTGTAGATGTGGGGTTGCTGTGATTCGAGTGTATCCTGTGATGTGAGAGAGTGCGTTATTGTGAGCAGTTTTGAATCTTGTTTTCATGGGATTTTGCGAGAGTTGGGTGCCATGCTGGCGCTGCGTAGTTGAGGGTGGTGCGAATGAAGTTTGCATAGTGTGGTGGTCTCCTTATGTTGTCCGAATGTGATGTTGGGAAACTGGTAGATGTGGAAGTCTTGAAACATTCTAATTTTAAGCTAGTCTTTAGCTTACTTAACTCTTAAAAATGAACTAATACAAAATAAGCCTATTAAAATATTCTATTAAAATATTTATAAGTCCCTGTAAGAATTGCAATGAATTGTCCATAGCCTATCTAAAAGGTCTTAAAAACAAATATTTTGAGGTAGAATTTATTTATAGCTCGAATGAGAGGGTGAAGCCACAAGTACGTGAGGCAACATTAGTTGATTCCACACCAAATTTTAATGTCTCCTAAAAGAACCTTAGATTCAACCAGGTCAATAGCTTATCACCTCTCAGATTGGAGACACCCAACCCAGTGGGATGAAGGGGTTCCTCAATTACTGTATTTTTCCCTCATTTTGTATACAAGAAATGTCTTAGGTCAATATTTTGTCGGTTGTACAGTTGAAAGATTGATTGTGAGCAATAAAAAAAAGTCAATCTAATAAAAAAAAAAATCCCTTTTATTTGCAACGTAAATGACTGTAAAAATTACACATGAATTAGTCTGATTTAGATGGGGAAAGTTTCATTGTAGAGTATCCACTGAGAGTGCCTGTAAATTATCAGATGTGTTGCGGTGCACTAGTTGTTTGATAAGACCATAGAGAAGAAATGTGCGATGTGGTGATGTTGTGGATTGAGAACAAGAATGGTTGAGGATAGTTTTTTTTTTCTTTTTAATGGTAGGGATTATACCAGATCTTCACACACTTAAGCTGCCTTTATTTCTCAGTTGGTTGGGACCTACTAATTAACATGGAATCCGACCCAGGGGTATCTGCATTGCATGGCAGCAACCCAGATCGAAACTCCATCCAGCGACTCGCGATACCCGATGTGGCCTGACTTCGCTAAAAAGGAAACAGTGTTTGCCATTATAGTTATGTGCAATGGCGAAATGGGAGAGGAGAGGAGGGGGATGGGGGGGCTTCAAAAAAGACCTTGACAAGGTAGGACTATGTCCCAAGAGACCTGTAACTTGAGCGAGTGTGGAGACGCATGATAGGCGTGCCTAGAAACGATTTGCGCAAGGGAGTTTTAGGAACCTTTGTTTGGTAGGATGAACGATACTGAGGCGAGATTTCTAGACCATGGTTGCAAAGGCAATTGAGTCTTTGATTGGATATCAAAAGAGAGCTGCGGTTTCTTAACTACGGCGAAGCAAGCGGGTCTATGGGTCACGCAACTCTCGTGTTCATCCTCTGTCCGCAACGAGTCGCTCGCTCAATATAGCCAGCTAAAATCAATGCTTACAAAGATACTCGAGGTCACTGATTTCAAATATGATATAAGTTGACCACCAGGTGGCGCCACCTAGTGGCTAGTGGTCCTAAATCAGCCATTTTCGTCGCAGGTCCACTAGATCATGTCCCTCTCGTTCTTATACCACTGATGCGTGTTAATCAGGGTGGGCAAATAAAAACACCAGCCCTAAAAAACCTGGGTTTTATTACCGGGTTGGGGTTTTGTTTTGTTTTTTCAAAATTACACTTTTTTTTCAGGAAATGAATGTTAGTTATCATTATTTTATTCAAAATTCATATTTATGTTTATAATTTCCACAAATATGCATCAAATCAAGATTATTTCTCTGATACTGACTCATAATTCATCTCTCCTTCTACAGGTTATGGCTATCATGGTGTAGGGAAATCGTCACTTCCCCCTCCCCCCGTTCACTTGTGGTGCAGTCACAAGGCGGTTACCGCAAAGACATCCGGCCGAAGGCATCGGCGGGTCCAGCGCTTAACCGCAGCGTTGCACTACACGGCGCTATGAAAGAACAATGCAAGATTTCCCCCAGGAGAGTGAGATTCAATTTCACGTCAAATAAGAAATTGGAGACGTGTTTCTCCCAAGCTCGAAGGCTAACGAGGAGCCGATGTAAGACTCGGTGGGAAAAACCATTGGGCAAAAGAACTCTCCTGGGGCCGTCCTCAAGCCCCTCCTCCCCTTACCACTCCCCCAGTGGGGTGACAAGGTATAAATGAGGAACACTGAGGAAAATCGGGGTAGTATACGTCAGACTCCAGGTGACGAAGTCCTCGATTAAAACCGAGCTACCTAGACTGGATTGGTAGTGTACTTGGCTCGCCAGACCAAGAAGTACCCTGAAAGAGAGGCAGGGCTACCTACCTTAAGGGGCTAAGAAGCAGCTCATCCTCGAGCTAGTCCCTGGTTATCAAACCAAACGATAAGTTAACTTTGTTAAGTTCAACTTACTATCCCCAGAGAGACTCCTCATATCCTGGTGCACCTTAAACACCAGGGGTATTCCTCGTCCTTGAGGAATTAAGAAAAGAAGGAAAAGGCTCCCCCTCGAGCCCGTTACTCGGTGGCCACACCGAACTCATAAGTTAGCTTGGTTGAGGAACCAAGTTCAACTTATTCTCGTCAGAGAAATCCCCCTCCGTTATACTCGCCATTGAGGAAGACTGGAACTAAGATGAAGCTCATCCTCGAGCTAGTTCCCGGTTACCAAACCGAACTTTGAGTAACTTATTCTCGTCAGAGAAACCCTCCCTCATCGATCCTCGCCCTTGAAGAAGACCCTCCCCGAGTTCAGTCCTCGTCCATGAGGAATTAAGTAACGAAGGAGAAAAGCTCCCCCTCGAGCTCATTACTCGGTGGTCACACCGCACTCCAAGTTAACTTGATTTAAGAACCAAGTTCGACTCACTCTCACCAGGAGACCACGACTACCTTGGTGTCGCATAAAGCACCGTAATTGTTCTCGTCCTTGAAGAACCCCCCCCCCCCCGGAATACCGTGTGGACCCCCCAGCTGCTACCCTCGCCAAAAGGACCTTGTGATCTCGCCCATCTACATCTGGCCAGACGGCACGCGTCGTGAGTCAATAACATTTCTGAGGCCTTTAAATTCCAGTAGAGTCCGTAAGCCTAAATCTTATATTATTGTTGTGTGTAGAGAAATTAACCAATTTTTGAGGGTCAAACTAATTTAATTAATTCTTATTTATGATAATATTCAGAGTATTGCTGTGGTTAATGTTTAAATGTTGTGTATTCAATTGTTAAAGTTAAAATATAAGTATGTTGTCAATTAGTGTGCGTTTCTCTATATCCTTACGTGTTTCGGAACGGCTCTGTTCTTTGAAATATTCTTATAATATCAATATATATTAGACACTTAGCACTCTTAGAACAAAAAGGAGGGGGCATTCTACGACACATGGGTACCCACAATTCTCAATCAGTGATCTGTTACTTTGATCTTTTCTTACTATAATATAATTATTAAACTAATTAATTATTAATATTATATATAAATAGAGATAGCTATTCTTTTTCTATGTTATTCTAGTGCTTGTAGCATTTTCTTTTTGAAAAAACCTGAGATTTGAAAACCCCCAGAATAAAACCGGGGTTTTATTGGGCTTTTTCAAAATTTGGGGTGTTTTGCCAACCTTGGTGATAATGCGAAGTAAAATTGCAGGGCATTGTAATGAACCCACATTCTGCCTTAGTCATTATGCAGAGGACGTTCCAGATCCACCAGCTCTTTCTTTTCTTTTTTAGACAAGTGGACGCCATAAAAGTCACAAAGGATTATGGATAAAACTCATGGAGAAGACGCCGCTCACCTTGAATCCCAGTTGTCACTGTAGAGGTCATACTTGAAAGTGGGTTTAAAGTTAATGCTTCCCTCCTTGAATTTGCGGAATATTCTCCCAATACTTTTCTGCTGGTTGAGCTGGTCATTCTCAAGCAGCAACTCGAGGTCACCTTTGGTTGCGAGTTGCCGGATGTCGAAATTGCCAGCATTGATCCGGTAATTCATATCCCCGAGGAAGTAGATGTGGCTGGGGAGAGAACCGAACGTTAGGGAAGCCAATAAACGCCCCACCCTCGGCCCTGCTCGCGATTCTACCTCATTAGGGAAGTCCGTTTATATTTTGATATAAAATGAAAAGAAACGATGTAATCCAACGAAGGTATATTCCCCTAACAGAAAGAAATTGGAGTGAAAAGAGGGGAATAGTAAAGAATAGAGACTGATGTAGGAAACTAACAACAAATGTTGGGGTCAAGGGTGGATATCAAAAGGATTAACTTGAACATCCATGGCTCTCTTGTTTTTGACAAAGCGTGGACCTCATTTTATAGGCTATATTTATGTTTATGAAGAGATTCACTGATCAAATAGAGTGAGGAGTTTACCCTTCATGCTCTTGCCATCTCACATCATCAGCCTTCTACCTTCCCTATTTCCTGAGCGCTGAAATCACGCATTTCTAAATGGTAAGTAGTATTAATTGTTAATTGAAATCCACAGAGATAAGCAGAAGTTTCTAGGGTTTGGGACGCCAGTTAAGAAACGGCTAATTTGATAGATGTTTGCAGTTCAGAATGCGAATCCTCCCTTTCCTTCACATATAAAAAATAAAGGCTGGTTGGGGATAACTTTTAATGGCAGTAGTGAGGAGAAAGCAACGCAATGAAAATGAAGAATAGGAAGAACAGGAGATTTGAAATATAATGGGGGATAGGAGTAGCGCTTACAAACCAATTCATTCATCTCAAATGCTAGGAATCTGCTGAAGAAGCCCTTTCAAAACTCTTCAACCACACTAGATGATTTGAATAACTAAACTCCCTTGTAGGATGAGCCCATTTCTAGAGTCATCTCAAAGGAGACCACATTTCCTATGTAAAATCTGCCCCGAGAACAGCCTTTTCAAGCGACGATTGCTTTTAGAATGAATGAATGGGTTGGTTGTGCCAGGGACTCACTCGTGGTCTTTGATGCCTTTAGCAGGACCAGTGATGTTGATATTGAAGGCGGTCCTTGAAAAGATGCAGTCGTGGTCGTCATTGCGTCGCTCGTACTCCTCGACGTGCGCAGCCATGTGGGAATTGACGAAGCAAATGGACGTGTTGTGGAGATCCAGCCGGATAGAAACCGCGCCCTTATTTCCCTAGAGAGGAAAGAAGAAGCAATGAGTGCAAGAGATAACGTAAAAAAAAATGAAAGGTTAGTGATGGAAGCACCGATGTAAGAGATCTTGAAATTTACGAATGATGCACATAAAACTACAGAGCATACACACAAAGGTAAGAACAAGAAAACCTCTCACGCGGATTTCCAGTATTCCTACCCCCTTCCTCCATTGAATTCCAATATTTGCCCAAGCATCTTTATTGTAAGTATTAACGTAGTGCACACGTTAATATTTAAAGGTAAATAAAAGCTTTGGTGAGAAAGGATTTTGATGGTGTGAGTACAGAACCAATTTCGGACCATCGCGCTCCATCTTCCAGCTGTACAAAGAATGACAACGTAATACCCCTAGGCGACAATTTTTATATTAAAAAAATTATAATAAACAAAGAACAAAAAATATTAATGACCAAGAGAATAGGAGTCGCATTGTTGGAATAATGACAAAATGGTGTGATCAAGTGATTCCTATCTGGGATGTGATCAACGACATAATGACCCGATTGAGTTTCAGGTTAGGGTTCAACAATGTCATTAGGTTGTCAATGACGACAAACCTATTTATACAAGACGCTCAAAGTAGTGCTGTCTACGAAGGAAGGCTTTGCAGACGGTCCCCATCTTGCGACTTCTGCCCTAATAAGCAATCCCGTACTCACACAACAGCCTAATACTAGGGTAGATTAAAAAACAAATAACATGTAAATAAGAAATAACAAAGATAAATAAAAGGGCAAATGGCTAAGACAACGGCAAAAAAACAACCTAAAATAAGATCAGCAAAAAGAGAACAAGGAGGAAGTGCGCTCCGGCGTTAGGGGTAGGCCTGCCTACCACTGGCGCAGGACCATGCGACCTACAACAGAGTCAAATAAAGTGGGAGGCTGGAAAGTGATAAGGGTCGCGAGTCTATGTGTACGTAGCAGACCCGAGTACAAGGGACAAGCGGTAGCGACCCCACTTGTCGGAACAGGTAACGTGCACGAAGATCACCAGACTGGAACATTCGACGAGAATGTACCGAACAGTCTGGGGAACAACGCAGTCGTCGCATGCGAGCGGTCCATCAAATGGCGGTGCGTCCCGCGAGTGTGTCCAATTCGAAGACGACAGAAAGCAGCCTGAAGCAGTCTCGGCATTGGGGGGTAGGTTTATGGGAATAGTCGTGGCGTAATGCACGCAACTTTAAGTTCCCCTCAGCCCTCTTCCATCTTTTTTGACAAACAGCCTGGAGGGCTACCCGTATTACTTCATGTAATCGGTGGCACGGTCCCAGCGTGACACGAACTGTACTCCCAAAAGGCCGAACACAATACTACCGGCGCTGTAGAAGCTTTGCAAGCAGAGGCGTGGCGACAAATAGTCAAAGGTGGTACCTCCAAGGGGGCGTCGTGGGCAGAACCAGGGGGCACCAGAGATCTACAACGATCTCTTAAAGGAGTTTCCTAGCCCTAAACCCAAAGGGATTAGGCTATGACTGGCGTCTCTCGGTGGCAAGGGCACCGTCGAGATCGGCTGCGGATGTACTGAGAGCTGTTGGCGACTGAGGGAGGCACTGAGATCGCGCGTACAGGCGAATAATGCACTGTGCACGGCGCAGAGCGAGTGGCATCTCACAAGCATCGACAAGTAGACTGTCAATATGAGAAGTGCGGAAGGCACTGGTCGCCATTCGCAGGCCGATGTGGTTGATCGAATCCACCTTCCGCAATAAACGCTCGGCTGCGAATGCATAAAACTCACATCCGTAGTTGAGTTTCGAACGAACAAAGGATCGATAAAAAAGTAAGGCAGTAGCCCTATCAGCGCCCCAAGCGCTGATAGTGTCTGACTGTAACTGCGAGAGGTCATGTTGGAATAGTTGTAATAGTAGGTTACAAGAGCAAGTTTGCGTATGCTGCACATTTGAATAATAAATCTTCTTTGACTGTTGCCAGAGTTGTGAGTGAAAAAACTGTTACCAAAGTGTGTGTGAAAGCCTGCAAGAATGTTGAGTTATAATAGACCAGAATTTGTAGATGTGCGTTTGAAGGAATGTTGTGTAAATGAAATATTGTTCCTGTGAGGACGATGCCGCATGTACTTCGTGTGAACGATTAGAACCTTGAGTGAGATATTGCGGTGGATGGTGAACGATGGATTAGATTAGGATGAATGTTTTGGGCGTGTTATGGTCGTATAATATAAGTACAAAGAGATGACTGGTATGTCCTCCTGTAAGTATGTGATAAATTTTGAGACTAGTAGGCCATGAATGAAACTAGAAGAGAATGATTGTGAAGTATGCAAATAAAGTGTTGAAGGAAGTTCATGTAAAGGGGAGATAAATATTAAGTTAGGAGACAATTTAGAATTTATAATTTTTGGTCAAATGGATTAAGATATTTGTTAGAGCGTGAGGAAGAGAGGATGGAAGTGTGGATGAATGTAGAGCGCTTAAGAATTATTTGCGAAGGTGTCATGAACCTCCAGTATATGTGATTGAGCATCCTGCGAATGAATGGTTAACTTGAGATTTAGTAGGTTTTAGTTCATGCAAATTTCATTATCCGTTAGAGGGGATCTCCTCTACAAGCGAAGGATGGATGGCGCGACATATACATAAAGAGCGCGGGGGGGCGTGCATAGACATCCCCCCATGCGGGGGGATTAAAAGATGGCGCGACGCGACGAAACCGCCAAGATGAAACTCATCCTCCCTTACCCACTTATTCATGATCCCGGTGCCGACGGTGTCCATGGCAACGTTGCGGATATAAGCGAGGTGCTTGTCCTGCACTAGAACGATGAGCATCATACCAACCAGGCGAACTAGTCGCACTTTCTTGTACTTCCCTTTAGGATGGACGCTGTTAAACACGGCGTTTCTGGGGATGATACAGGGAATTAATGCTGAAAATAAAAACATCATAACAATCAATTTAACCATCCAAGTTGAGGCCAAGTGGCAGAAAGCAGCTGCCCCCCCCCCCACACACACTAAGGTCAAAATAGGTAGCCGAGGCGTCGCTTTTATAGTTTTATAAAATTTACATAAAGATCAAAATGACAAGTGTGAATTAGAAACCGGTTCTCATTGAGGGGGAGGGGGCAAAATGAGCAAAAGCAGTGCGTTTTGCCACCAACCATTGAGTACGGGAACCATTCGTGGCTCAAGGAAAAGCATCTGTTCCACACAAAGGGAGTGTGGATAGGCAAACCTCTTCAACGGGTTCCATAAATGGAAGAGTAATGTGTTGTGTGTGCATGCGCGTGTAGGGACGGATGGAAGATTCGGCGGTCCTGTAATTGGGCTGTGGATGATGATGTAAGTGTATGAAACTACCCGCGGCAACAGGGTCGGCTCATCGGCAAGTAGTGGTAGCTCACAACATTTTATGCCCAATCTCGAGTGGGAATCAAACCGTGTACTTAGGTTTGGTAATTAAAGATAATGGGGTCGAGGCACATCAATGAAAACACAACGTACCAAACATGGAGTGGGGGAGGGGAGGTATAATATCTGGTCTAGTCACGTATCATACATAAGTACCATCACTTCCTAAAAAAAAACAACTTCCAAGAAAGAATACTATTTTGTTATCCCTCCCTCCGTCAGTCCTCTTCCTCTAAACCCGCTCTCAAAGAACTCGATTCATCTTTTATGCAATCTTCCACATTTTCCCACCAACCTCTCCATTCTTCTTAAAAAGGCATGACCCCATTTACGGGTCAGTTGGCATGAGGGGCGAGAGCCCAGATTCAATTCAATGCCTCCGTATTTCAGACGATGTACAAAGATGATTCGAGTCGAGCTGAGGCCAGGTTTGTGTAGGTGTTTGAATGTAAGAAGGCCCATCAGGGAGGGCGTCTCTCGGGTCGTGTCCTTGAGACTTCCAACCCTCTGAGCGAGAGGGAGTTGGCGTAGTTTCGCGAGGGATGGCGTCGGCGATCCATGGATGTAGCCTGAGCCACATCTCGTCGGCAGGTTCCCGGTCGTGGATACCAGTGAAGGGGGACACGGTCGTCACGTGGCGCACTCGAATGCACGATTTGTAACCCCCCTCTGAGGTCGACGGTAAGAATGAGCCAAGCCCAAACAACTTAGGAGGCGACCACTTTGGGGGATGAGACAGCTTCAAGAGGGGGGGGGGACTCATCTTGGGAAAAGGTACAGCAAAAGGGAGCTAGCGGATGAGGGACTTAAGATTACAAGGAATGATGCATCATCTCTAAATAGGACCTTACTACGTAATATAAAAACAGCCCATGGTGAGTACCAATAAGATCAACTCTAATCCAGGCAAACACTGTGTTGCCGAACCTTGCAAAAGGAAATGTTGCCCTCTCGTGACCTGAAGATCGAGAATTGCCCACTTACAGCCATTCCTGCTCGCGAGAGGTGACGTTGAAAAGGAAGGCTTCTTTATTCAGGTCCAACTCTTGAAAAGCGATAGAGTACACATCCGGAGGATCCTCATCACAAGCCAGCCATTCGGCCAAGCCCACGCTCGGGTACTGCCCATTCACGTTCCATGTCCCCACAAATACCCTAAGCATTAGAAAGATGAAAAATCCTTTTGAAAATAGGTGCCACCATGAAGTTTATGTGCATGCCAGTAGTTAGCAAAAGACCTAATCCTGCCTATAAGACAGTTCAATTTAATTTACTCATCATCAACTACTCTATCACAAGGGGGTGTTGGCGCGCATCAACACCACTATCCGCATGAATGGACGGGATCCGTGACAGCCACATCCTTTATTCTTGTAACTTTCGGAAGTCCAGCATCCTAGGTCACCTCCCCCTAACCTTGCTTAGTCGTCTTTTACGACAGGCTGGATGAAAGGAATGGGTATCTTCCTGCACCGAACGCCGTTGGTGGGGCGATAGGCGTGATCCAACTCCCCATGGTATTCACGACTACATGCTCCTGCCGACGTCACTCGCGATAGGCGTGATCCAACTCCCCATGGTATTCACGACTACATGCTCCTGCGGACGTCACTCGCGCTAGACCCGAGAAGCCACAAACAAGGAAGCGTTCAAGAGGAGGAGAGTTAAACCAAGCCCCGGAGGATGGGAAGGGCGGGGTGAGAGCCCTCATTTTATCCATCTCCTATCAAGAGAGCACAACCAGATGTGCGGATCAGGGTATTAAAAGTACATATAGAGGGATAAGCAATGCTTTTGAGTTATTTTTTTTTTATAGAGCCCATCTGGCAACTGCCCACTTGAGCATAAGTCGCCGGAAACACGACACAGCCTAGAACTAGGCTACTTTAAAATAAAAATATGAAAACATAATGATAAAAATGAGAAAAACTCAACAATTAGGAAGCAATCTCCGGCAGCGGGGAAAGGTCCCCCTCACCCGGGTGCAGGAGCGTGTAACCTACAAAAAAAAAACAATAACAAAAAAAATACAAAAAAGGAACTTTTTAGATAAAGGGGAGAAGCCCGGCCTCTCCCCAAAAGTTTACAAGTCCACAAGTCAATGTGCACGAACTCGTCCCGAGCACAAGGGACGGGCGGTAGCGACCCCGCCCATCCCGGTACCGGGACAGGTATCGTGCGCGAAGATCACCCAGACTGGGACATTCGACAAGAATGTGGCGAACAGTCTGGGGACGACGCAGTCGTCGCAATAGGGCGCTGGCGAGCGCTCCATCAGATAGCGATGCGTCACACGAGTATGTCCGATTCGGAGACGACAGAAAGCGACCTGAAGTCGTCGCGGCATTGGGGGATAGGTCCATGGGAACAGTCGCGGCGCAATGGCACGCAACCTTAAGTTCCCTTCGACCGTCTCCCATTTTCTTTGCCAAGCAGTCCGAAGAGCTGCCCGTATTCCTGCCATGTAGTCGGTGTGAAGAAGAGCGAAACGCTGGTCCGGTCGCAGAGTCCTCGCGGACTCTTTGGCGAGCTCATTCCCCGCAATTCCTACATGTCCAGGAACCCAGCAGAAGATAATCTCGTCATTCGCCCGGCTCGCCAAAGCCGGATATCGCGAACCAGGGGATGCGGAGATTCGAATGCCCCGAGAGCGCTCAGGGCGCTTTGTGAGTCGCTATAGATCACAATCCGGTCTCCGAACCGGGCACGTCGGGTAATCTCCCGTACCGAGTGGGGTATTGCCACCAGCTCGGCCGTGAAGACAGACGCAGCGCCTGGCAGAGCCCCGCTGACTTCAAACAGAGGGGATACGGCGTGGAAGCCGACCCCCTCTTCGGACTTGGAGCCATCCGTATACACTGGCATGGTTCCATCGTGACAGGAGGTGTGCTCCAAAAAGGTCAAACGCAATACTCCCGGCGCCGTACAAGCTTTGGGAGCAGAGGCGTGGCGAAAAATAGCCAAATGTGGTACCCTCCAGGGTGGCGTCCTGGGCAGAACCAGGGGCACCACCGGCCCGAGAGCTATATCCAGCTCTCGAAGGAGTTTCCTGGCCCTAAACCCAAAGGGCTTAGGGTATGACTGGCGTCTCTCGGCGGCATAGGCATCATCGAGATCAGCTGCGGATGCAGTGAGAGCTGTTGGCGACTGAGGGAGGCACCGGGCTCGCGCGCACAGTCGAGTGATGCACTGCACGCGGCGCAGAGCGAGTGGCATCTCCCCAGCATCGACCAACAGGCTCTCAATGGGAAAAGTGCGGAAGGCACCGGTCGCAAGGCGAAGGCCAGTGTGGTGGATCGAATCCACCTTCTGCAATAAACGCTCGGCTGCGGATGCATAAAACTCGCATCCGTAGTCGAGCTTCAAACGAACAAAGGATCGATAAAAAAGTAGGGCAGTAGCCCTATCAGCGCCCCAAGCGCTGAACGTCACGGAACGGAGAATGTCCATGGCGCGGGTACAAGAGACCCTAAGGTTGCGAATATGAGCCTCCCAGGTGAGGCGTCGGACGAATACAAGACCGAGGAAACGGTGCGACTCAGCCACATCCAGGCGCATCCCATTAAGAAACAAATCTGGGTCGGGGTGAAGCCGTGGATGGCGGCAGAAGTGCACCACCTTAGTCTTGGCCAAAGAAAACCGAAACCTGTGCGCTTCGGCATAGCGAGAGACGCGGTTCAATGCCTGTTGGAGTCGACGCTCTAGAGTTGGCATGTGGGCCGCGCCAAAAGAGATCGAAAGGTCATCCACGTAGAGCGTAGCGAGAACATCTTTCGGCGGCACCGAGGTGATGCCTTGATGCTCAGGGCAAAGAGTGCGACACTGAGGACACTTCCCTGCGGGACACCCTCTTCCTGCTCCTTTGGGCCAGAGAGGGCTCCCCCCACCCGTACGCGGAATCGACGATCTCGCAAAAATTCAGATATAAACAATGGGAGGCGTCCCCTCGCCCCCATCGTGTGGGGAGTCTCCATGATACCGTATCGCCATGCGGTATCATAGGCCTTCTCCAGATCGAAAAAGACCGTGACGTAGTGCTGTAAACGAAGGAAAGCCTCGCAGACGGCATTTTCCAGTCGGAGCAGAGCATCCGACGTAGAGTGGAACTTGCGGAAGCCGCACTGTGCAAAAGACAGATGGCCTCCGCTGTCCAGGAAAAAGGCTAATCGAACATTTACCAATTTCTCCATCAACTTGCACATGCAAGAGGTTAGAGAGATTGGGCGGAAACCGGTCGGAGTAGAGTGATCTCTCCCCGGTTTGCGAAAGGCGAGCACAGTAGCGATTCGCCAGGAATCTGGGAGAAGACCCTCCACCCAGATCTTGTTGAACAAATCTCACACAGATGTCGAAGCATGGCGTACGCGACATCGTCCGGACCATGGGCGGTGTCCGCGCACGAAGCGAGAGCGGAGCGCAACTCACTCACAGTAAACTTGTCGTTGAAGGGCTCTCTGCCTCTCGAGGTAAAGTCCAGCCAGCGGCCTTCCGCGACATCACGACATGCATTGAATGCTGGCGGAGCAGCATCACGGCTAGAGAATGCGGAAAAAGCGGTCGCGAAGGATTCCGCCACGGACGCGGGGTCCGAGATTGCGGTCCCATTCTCCTGGAGAACGGGAGGGGGGGTCCTGCGAGAACTTGCCCCGAATCCTTTTGACTCCCTTCCAAACCTCAGCTAAAGGGGTCTTCCCGTTAAGTGAAGACACGTATGCCCGCCAAGAAGAGCGGCGGGCGTGCTTCGAAATATACCGGAACCTAGCCCTAGCCCGACGAAATTCAGCGACATTGAAATCGTTCGGGCGGCGCTTATAGCGCATGTAGGCATAACGCTTCTGTTTGAGGGCCGTCTCACACTCGGCCGACCACTATGGGAGTGGTCGGCGTGCAAAACGGCCAGACGTCCTAGGAATAGTAGTCAGGCCCACGGCGATGAGGTTGCCGGAGAAGAACTCAACGGCCTCATCTACCGACCTAAACTCCTCGACTGCGATAGAAAATTCAGTCATTTCCTGAAATGCAGGCCACCGCGCCCACTCCAAGCACCACCGAGGTGAGCTCTCAGGCGGCAGTTGCCCTGAAAATGATATTTGAATGGGAAAGTGATCACTACCATGGAGGTCATCGACCACCCCCCCAATCAAAATCAGGCTGTGCATCCGAAGAGCACAAAGATAGGTCAAGGCAAGAAAATGATGCGGTTCTCGACAGTGATGCGTACACTCATCCACGTTTAGGACACCCATCTTAAGCTCTTCGATCAGATCGGCAAGGACTTGTCCCTGGGATTTATGGAGTAATCTCCTTAGAGAGGATGCCTGCCGTTCAGATCTCCAAGCAAGGGATAGAGCCTCGGCAACCGTGCCACGACGCGGCGGAAGTCCCCCGCGTCGAAGTCAGCTGACGGTGGAATGTACGCAGAAATGATAGTATACCTCCTATCCAGGTGCAGCTGCACAGCCACTGCCTGAAAGGAGGTATCTAAAGAGAAAGGAAGAACGGAGACATCATGCCGGGTGTAAACTGCGCACCCCCCAGCCCGGCCATCCCGCGGTAGTGGGGTCGCAAGACCCTTATAGCCCGGGAGGGCGGGCAGGGAGCACGCGCCTAGCATGGTCTCCTGCAAAAAGATAGCTAACGGGGAACGGGACGAGACGAGCCTCCGCAGCTCCTCCCAGTTGGCCCGGAGTCCACGGCAATTCCATTGAGGAATATGCACTCCAGGCCTAGCTCGGAGGAGACGCGGGGGCCCTCCTCGAACTGAAGACCCTCACAGGAATGGCCAGCGCTGAAGGCGCTGTCGCCTTCGAGGACTTATTGGGGGAGGTTGGGCTCGCCATGCGAGTCTTTTCCTCCCTCCGCCTCGAAACCTTAGGCGGGCGTTGCGGCTTCGGAGGCGGGGGGCCCTCTTTTCGAGCAACCACCGTCTCCGAGCCACTCGCTCCACCTCGGGGCGTGGGCGAAGGAGCCGAAGCTCCTTTGTTGCTGTCCTCCTTTCGGGGGATAGCGTTAGGAGCTCCGGAAGATGGCATAACGACCATCTTCAAGGGTGTTGACTCCTGTGAGTCTAACGACTCGGTGGAGGCGCGTGGACGTTTCGCCTTACAGGAAACAGTCACGCTGGGGGAAGAGGGGGGGAGCCCTGGTTTTAGCGGGGGCTGGGTGTGAACCCTTTTTGCCGCCAGCTTTACCAGGGAAGCGCCCGGGTTGAGTAGAGCCCGCAGAAGGGCTAAGAATGGGCGCATAAACAACCGTGCTCGTTGGCCTGGATGGGCCAGGACCAGATGGTGGCTTTCTAACTATTGAGGCATATGACGTCCCAGGCAGAGCCGGGCGCGCTAGGACCAAGTCCTTAGCCTCGCGGAATGAGATTCGATCCTGGGCCTGAACGGCCAGGATTTCTTTCTCAAGGAAATATGCACCACATTGCTTCGAAGAAGCGGGGTGCGGCTCTCCGCAATTGACACACTTGGCCACACACGATTTGGACTTATCGTGTGCGGCCTTGGAGCAATTTACACAAACTTCGGGTGACCCCGACTTTGCACGTCTACAAGAACGATTCGTATGGCCGAAGCGGTGACAGTAATAGCACCGCCGCGGCAGTGGCACGAATGCCTCCACGCGGTAGCGGTACCAACCGGCACGCACCGACTCAGGGAGCTTGTCACAGTCGAACGTGACGAAGAGTGTAGGGGTGGGTCTCGAGGCCCCTCCCTGTTTTCTCATCACACGTTCGACCTTGACCACCCCATGGTCGGCCAGCTCTAAGGTGTAGTTCTATATAGAGTCGTCAACGAGTTCCCTCGCATAAACTACTCCTTTCACAAAGTTCATTGTAGAGTGCGGCGTCACACTCACAGGCACATCATCAAGTATCCCAAGGGCACTAATCATGGCTGCCTCAGAGGGATTCGATACATTCGCCAAAAGGCTCCTGTCCGAGAAACGGGTCACCTTCGGCTCCCTACCAATTACACCAGCTAATCCTCTCCTCTGATGGATCATGTTGCCCTTGGCCAACATGGTGCCATCAGTGGAGCGAATAACGAAGCGTTTGAAGCCAGCGGGCTGGAAAACGCCAGGTAGCCTCTGAATGAGGGGCCCTGATGTCATCGAGGCTCCGCCCTGTGCACTTTTCGTCTTAGTTAGGGGCTCCGCAACCGGGGGGGCAGAGGGGCCGGATGTGCCGATCTTGGCTTGGTCGCTTGCCATAGTGGCAGCAGACCCATCCGTCCCCGTAGCCCCCGCGGATGGAGAGGAGCCCTGAGTCTTCTTTGTCTTTTTGGTCATGGTCTTTTCTTTTTTGGAGAGGAGGGCGGGGAATGAAACCGCTTCTCACCTCCGCCGGAAGAAGCCCCCAGGCCAGATGGACTAGCCTCAGCCGGGTCATTCTCTGAAATGGAGAAGGTCCTGGTAGTCGTGGGGGCACCGGTCGGAGGAGATCCCTCCCCTCCTTGTACTGCTTCGGAAACCACAGCCGTTTGAGGAGGACCTTGCATAATGGCGGATTCGGGTTCGGTGCTTGGCGCCGAGCCCGGATTTCCCCCCATGGAAGGCCCTACCGTCTGAGGCTGGGTTTCCTCAAGGACCATGTCTATCTCAGGGGGGGGCCTCCAGTTGGCCATCCCCCTTCAAGACATCGCACGTCCCGTTGGCAGTATCGTCACTAGTCTTGTGTTGGGAGGCATGGGCCTTGACCCCGGCAAGGTTAAATATTCTTGCCAGCAGGTCTTTTGAGGCAAGCGACCGAAGGGGCCTGGCTTCCCTCTCCCCCCTAAGGGGGTTTGCCTTACCGAGCCACTTACACGAGGGGCGGTCGGCAATGGGCTGCCTGCTGGCTTTCTTGGCAGTCCCCTTGAAAAGAACAGAGGGGACTGCCGCTGGTAAAAGGGAGGTGCCTGAAAGCACCTCCAGAGAAGGGGGTGAGGGGGAGTCCCCTACACCCCTAAGCGAAGGAGATGAGTAAGCCTTCCTCTCCAGTTAGAGAGATATGGAAGGTCCCCTGAGCAAGCACAGAGGGGGTACCTCCATTTTTTCGGTGGAGCTGCCCGAGGGCAGCTCCGTTGGTGACATAGGGAGAATTAAGGGGAGATTTTTTTGTTTCTCATCATTTGGTATGGTGACCCTCTATATTTCACGGGATGCAATCGCTCATCACCTCTTGCAGTTGCCCGCACTGCAAGAGGTGCTTACAGGCCTGGCAGAGCCAGGCGCCGCAATTTGGAACCACCCCTCCCGCCTGGTGACCTGGCAGTCCATCGGAATGGCGGCTCCACCTTAGACACAGCGTAAAAAAGATAGATTTTGTAGACGAGAGGAAAAGGGATTTGAGGAAGGTATGGGTGGGGATGAAGCAGGTTGTTAAAAAACAACCACCCCAGACCAGAGCTCAGGGGTTAGGGAACATTGTCCCCTCCCCCCTCAGCCCCGATCCAGGACAGTTGGCCGAAATTAGAGGCTGACCAGAGAAAGTTGTGGGAGAGGTTGTATGAAAAGAGAGGAAACAAGTGTTTTGAAGGAAGGAAGAGAGGCTAAGCTGGGGCCGACAGGGTGCTGAGTCCTGTCAGCACGGCGGCCAGGATTGCAAATCGCCGCGCCCCTTATGGGGAGATAATTGAGTGAGAGGAAGCTAGTCGGCATCTACCCTATGAAATTAGAGGCTGACCAGAGAAAGTTGTGTGAGCGGTTGTGGGGAAGAGTGAGGAAGTAGGGTATAAACGCATGCTGTCAGAAAAAAAGAAGAGGCTAAGCTGGGGCTGGACAGGGTAAGTTCTCTTTCTTCTCTCTCCTTTTTTATGCATTCTTGTTTTTTTTCTTCATTTACTTTAAATTTTTGACTAATGACAGCGATGGAAATGGAATATGGTTGTTCTTTTTTATAATGCAATCATAAATATTGCTTCGACTCTTCATTTTTAATGTATAGCACTCTTTCATGGAAAACATCAAATAAATCATCTAATTTATCAGTTTGCTCATTTGTTCAATTCTATATCTGATTCTTTACTCAACCTCTTTTGTAAATCTCTCCATTCTTTAGGTAGATTTAAATTTTTCAATGCAATGTTCAGTTCACATTGTGGGAATTTGTTGCTTTTCCCCTGAAACTAAAACTTTTACAACTAAGGTTGCACTTGCTTTGATGGATAATTTATTATATGAAATTTGATGGAATATGCTGAGTACTTGCTGATTGAGGGTAGTTTCCACCTACAATTTGGTTCTTGTTTCCAATGAGAGTGCATTTTTAATCTTTCTGTAAGCAGTGTAGATATTTTGAAGTAAACTTTAATGCTACACCATTATATTACAATGGGAAATACCATTAATAGATATTAAATAAATGAAAGAGCAGATGGCAAAATAACCTGAAGTAAACTTAGAAATCTGCATTAATGACTTGAAGACTCAAACTAAAATGACTCAGCAGTGAGGGACGCCGCTTATTTACAGGGTTGGCAAATCAAAAAACCCCAGGTTTTAGGGGGCCTTTTCAAGTGAAATTTGAAAAAAACCTGGATTTGGGTTTTTTCTCAAAACTACACCTTTTTTTTTCAAGAAATGAAAGCTATTTATTATTTTATTCAAAATTCATATTTATGTTTATAATTTGAACAAATATGTATCAAATTAAGATTATTTCTCTGATACTGACTCATAATTCATCTCTCCTTCTACAGGTTATGGCTATCATGAGTACCCACAATTCTCGATCAGTGATTTGTTACTGTGATCTGTTCTTACCTTAATATAATTATTAAACTAATTAATTATTAATATTATATAAAAATAGAGATAGCTATTTTTTTTTCTATGTTATTCTAATGCATGTAGTGTCTGTTTTTTGATAAAATAAAGATTTGAAAAAAAATGAGAATAAAACCTGGGTTTTGGGGGCTTTTTCAAAATTTAGGGGGTTTGCCAACCCTGTTCATTTAGGCTGTAGTCACAGAACTTTCCTCAACCTTCCAGGAGCAGTTTATTTATGCACTTATGGTACTTTTCAATTTCTGTAAATATCTTATCCAATTTTAGTTAAGTAAATCTGATTATACTAAATTTATTCAAAATTGAATTCTGTTTTGATCAAATTTTATATTTCTTTCAAATAAAAGACTGTAAAGAAGATTAAAAGTTATTTATATGAAGAAATATCAATATTGTTAAAATCTTAAAAATTACGGCCTTTGGAGCCATCTTAATATTCTCTGAGTGAGCTGAAAAATTACATAGACCAGTTTTCATGGAGTAGAACTTTCGAGGTTGGTGGTAGAAAAATATTTCCTTTCAGAAAATCAAAGGCAACTAAGGATTACCCTAGTGCCATGGCTACCCATGCCACAACTAATATCTTGGGGTACACTGGACCTGGGAGGCCATCCATACTTTCAGGTGACAGATTTTAGTATCATAGCTGTGCCTGGAGCGGACTCTTGTGGGAAAATGGTCCTGACGATGACCATTTGGGTTCGTACCAGTTGTAATGGGTGGTTAAACTGGATATTAACGGTGGACTTACCTTGTTGGTCATAGCATTAAGCACAATAGTGATAGGTTGTTTCCCAAATAAGAGGATTCATGACAGATAACTTACGTGTAATTATGGATATTGGTGTAAGTTTCCTCCTTAAGAGCCATTTTGCTCTTGATCTGGCTTTCACGGTGCGGAAACATGGGCATAGACAACTTCCTCACAGTAGGGTTCAGACGGGCAGAAGGCAAATCACAATTCTCTTTTTCCCCCTGATTAAGAAAAATGCCTGATTTTTAACTAAAGAAAAATGAATGTTTACTTAAAACTAAGAAAAAGAAAAGATTTGTAAAAAATGTTTGGGAGAAGTTTATAAAGAAAGTGGTGATAATGGGAGTAGTGAGGAAAGATTATAATACAAATAGGCTGGATAGATTACTTGTAGCACCCTACATAGCTTGGCATGATATTTTTCCAAAAAGTGGGAATAGTGTAAATCAATGCCCATAAAAAACTACCTACCCTCTCCTTTATGCCCTATCAAGAACCAAACAGCCAATCATTTTGACCATGCTCAAATGTCTCTACTTACCAATAAGGTAGGTGTTGCATCATTTCATCCAGTCAGGATTTATGCCCGGGCCTTTTATTATAAGGTGCCCATCTGGTGACAGCCATAAGGGCATAAGTCGCCATAATCAATTTAGCCTATTGAAAGGCTACATTAAGAACCAAACAAAAAGGCAAAGAAAACAATACACACTAAACAAAAGCAAGAAGAGGAAGGAGGCCTGTCTCCTCCCAGTACTTGAGCACACACCAAACAACAAGGAGAGTAAAGTAAAATGGAGGTCAGCATCTTCCAGAAGGTCCATGAGGCCACAAGTGGGTGTGAACAAACCTATCCCAAGTACAAGGGACAAAGAAGAGCGACCCCACTCATCCAGGTACTGGAACAGCTAACATGCGCAAAGAGCCCCAAAACTGAGACATTCAACAAGAATAAACCTAACAGTCTGGGGGACAATGCAGCTGTCCCTTTTTTACCACTAATCTGGCGACTGCCTACTAGGGCATAAGTCGCTATAATCATCCCACAGCCTAATGTTAGGGTAGATTAAAAAGAAACAAACTGCAAGACACCAAAACCAAACAAAAAAAATCAAGAACGAAGCATGCTACAGCGCTCGGAACAGCCCCCCCCCCCCCAGTGTAGGATCATGTGACCATCCCCAAACAATCAAATAAAATGAAGGAGTCCAACCTCCTCCAGAGTTAGATAGTCCACAAGTCTGTGTACATGAACCCATCCTGAGTACAGGGGACAAGTGGGAGCAACACCGCTAGTCCCAGTAATGGGACAGGTAACGTCCCCAAAGATCACCCAGACTGGAACATTCAACAAAAATGTAATGAACAGTCCGGGAAACAATGCAGTCATTGCAGTATGGCACAGTGGAGTGATCCAAGATGGCCTTGTGTCCTACGAGTGTGCCCAAGTTGAAGACGACACAAAGCAGCCTGAAGGCATCGTGGCATTGGAAGGTAGATCCATGGGTACAGTTGCGGCACAATGGCAAGCAACTTTATGTTCCTCCACCTTATTTGCCAGGCATCCCTGAATCCTGCCATGTAGTTGGTGTGATCAAAAGAGAAAGGCTGGTCTGGTCATCCAGTCCTCGCAGACTCTTTGCTCCTTCATCGGCGCGCTCATTTCCCGCAATTTCTCTATGTCCAGAAACCCAGCAAAAGATAATCCTGACATCAGACCACCTCATGGCAACTGTGGCATCACAGATACTGTGAACCAGGGGGTGAGGAGATTCTAATGCCTTGAGAGCACTAAGGAGGGTTTGGAAGTCATTAAAGCGCACCGCTGATTCTTAACGAAGGGGATACAGCGTGGAAGGTGACCTCCTCCTGGAACTAAGCCATACACATGTACACTGGCACAGATCCAGCATGACACAAAGCGTGGTTCAAAAAGGCTGAATGCAATACTCCCAGCACTGTGGAAGTTTGGAGAGCAGAGGCATGGTGACA
This sequence comes from Ceratothoa steindachneri, assembly GCA_963969495.1. NCBI lineage: Eukaryota > Metazoa > Arthropoda > Malacostraca > Isopoda > Cymothoidae > Ceratothoa > Ceratothoa steindachneri. Next base: position 30,913,213 of record OZ018328.1, on the reverse strand, counting down.
AATAGTCGCTACAGAGGACTGCCGCCTGCACTGGGAGTGGCAGTCCCCTGTGATAGCAAAGAGGAGGCCACTCAGGTCTAAATATTGAGCCGCCCAAGGGGGAACTACAAAGAAGGGGGTGAGGGGAAAGCCCTGCACCTCTAGATTTGGGCGAGGAATAGACCTCCTCTCTGGTGGAAGAGGTAGGAGGGGTCCCTGAGAAGGCACAGGGGGCCACTTCATTTTCTGAGGTAGAGCTGCCTATGGGTGGCCCCAAAGATGGCATAGAGGAAGACTCTTTGCCACAGGGTGATAGTGAGAGGGAAGCCCTTCCACCATTCAAAGTGGTGCCTCTTGTTACTTCATCCTCCCTGACACCTAGGGAGGGCAAGGCTGAACTCAGAGGTGCTCTCCATTCATTGCCAGTCGCCCACTATTTCTTTCATTTGTAGCCATAGGCACAGTAAAAAGAAATAAAAGGCGCATGGAAAGTAGATTCTATGACCTCCTCCCTATGAGCGAGGAGGTTAAGAGAAATGGATCCATAGGATCAGAAAATTCGAGAATGTCATCATTTACAAATACTCAGCCTAGGAATTCAAGCTAAGATGGAACTTGACAATCCAGCTCGCAACTCAGGCAAAACTGTCCTTGAGTTTTGACCATAAAGTATAGTACCGATGTAGCCACCTCATGTGTGCTGGAAGAAGGTGAGCAGAGTCAATGGCCCAACATACTTCATGCCTAATACTTGCCTTAGCCAGACGGTTTTCGGCCCTCGCCTTAGGTGGAAACCTCATGGCATACACTGCCACTCGACTAAGGGTCACAAGAGGACGAAAGAGCGCTGGGCAACCAGAACCTCTGTGGATAGGAGGGTGAGTGTGGAAGTGGGTAGGAGGGTATGTAATAAAGAGAAGTAGAGATAGGCGGATCCACTAATGAGTAGGGTGGATGATCACCTATTATTATCAGACCCTCGTGCTAGGTGAGCCCGGGATGGAGTACAGTCCACCCTGGCACCATGTCTACCAAACTGAACTCTATCAGGGTGAGAACAGTTCCTCCTAGTACAAAATTTATGTATACAAAAGGTTGAGGGGATAGTAAAAAAAATAATACAAAAATAATGGAGGAAAAAAGAAAAGGTAAAGTAGTGCTGAGTGGGGGCAAGGGAAGAGCGCACCAACAACTTTCCCATCAGAGTTCAAGTGAGCCCAGTGATGACGGGGCTTCCCTACTTTGCACTAAGGCTGGGAGGAGGATGGGCAGCTCCTCCAGGTAACAATTCTCAATTTGATTTAACATAATTTCACAGATGACAAAAGCCACAAGGGCCTATCAAAGGTCATCATCCGCACTGCTAACAATGACTACAAATGGATATTCAATGGGTATGATGCTCATTCTTCAGAGACATATTTGTGTGCTAAAAGAATGGTGAAAACAGACCTAAAATAAAAGACAAGGAATAAAAGATGTGAGATGACAAAGACTATTGTAAGGCTCCTAAAATTAAATGCATGGAGTGGAAAGAAGCATGCCAATCCACCAAAAATCAGATAATAGGAAGACCAAATGGGAGGGAGGCAACGTATAAACTTTAAATCCATTCAAAGAAATAATAAAGAAGGTAAATTGCACGAGTTGCTAGAAAGTGAATGTCACTTACCAGTCTATTGGTTGCTCCTGTCGCATAGTTAGAAGCATATTCATTGGAAATATTTGTTTCGTTGTCCAAGGAAGTAATGTCCAAGTCAATAACCTCCTCAGAAATAGTATTGAAATTGTGAAAAGATCCTTTGTTGCTCCCATCGGACTTTACCTCACCATGGCCATCAGTAACAGAGTCTGAATATGGCTTCAGCCAACTGAAGTCACACGCTGCACTTCCTTTCTTGCTCAGAGCTAGAAAATTCGGCAAGAGTCAATGATAGGTATGATTTATTGGTACATTTTGTCAATAGCAATTTTCAACTGACATCTGATGCATATATCAGTTGTAATTCACAGTTTAAGTTATAAATCATAGATACAACAAATGGCTGTCATAACAAAGTAAACAGCTCAGATACACAACTAAACATACTCAATCAAACCTAACTTCTCATGATGAGAAGTGTGATTTAGCTGCAGATGCTAGGCCAGTTAAGAGGATCCAGCCAGGAAGGTGACATCAATTTACGATGCAAAATTTTAACATAACTGAATTGATTCAGCAAAATTGAGGAGAACCTAGCTGAGTGAAAAGTTTCTCATGTAAAGGAAGTCAAGCCATAGTGTTTATGGTTAGTAATTGGATGTAAACCAAATGTGGATCAATTTGGTAGTGATTACCATGTTTCAGAACTCACCGATTCATATTTATGTGTATGTCAGAGACCACTTCCGATTGATACTCCTACCCCCCTGACCTTGAATTTAAAGTGCAATATAATGCAGAAAGTTTGTAAGAAGAGATCTGTAAAGAAAGTGGTGAAGAGGAGGAAGTGAAACTGTGTGGAAGACATATAGCAGTCACTCCCTCCTGGAGGAATTGGGCTAATAGGGCAAACTATGGGGCTTGCAACCAACGACTGATTGATACTAATCCATCCTCTTCACCATGAGGATTTATCATAAAGAAAACAAAGAGGAATGAGGAAGCAAAGTAAAGAGTAGTAACATGGTTGGATCAGAGAGGGGATGGTGCATAATGGAGAGGAAGGAAAGTGATTGTCCATTGAAACTGGGAGCTTTGACCAAAATTAGAGGAAATGGAAAATATGTTGACTTACTTTGTCACATAGACCCCACCCCAATTTCTCTTCAGTCAAAGCAACACTCAGGATGGCACAGCATGTGGTCTTCTCCAGAGGTTATTGCAAGTGGTTCTAAGAGGGTCCAGAAGGAGACGGAGGGATATGAGGAGATTAGTGTTTTTAGGTGGCTTGAGTTTGCAGCAGGGGCAGTGAGGTGGGAGGGGGCCATCAGGGTTTAATCTAGCCACAATGAGATTTTTTGTGCATTCATTGACATCATCGACCTCTTCTCTCTTACACAACATGTGTCATCCCCAACACATATACATAGTAATATCCTTGACTTAGTCATCTCGAACCTCCATATATCTAATCTAACAGTAACTGACATTTCTAATGCGATTTCCGACTACTTCTTGGTCAATTTTAAATTCTATATTCCCTACCACCTAACTACTCGCTCGTCCCGAGATCCTACTCCTTTCCAGTGACTATTGTCAATTGATACTACTACTCTCTTTAACAACATTGTTTCTGCCCTACCTCCTATTGATACTACTACTTCACCTGACCAAACCTTAAACTCACTGCACCAATCATTACACGCCTGTCTTGACATGCATGCCCCCCCCCTTATCACTCCTTCAAACCGCCATCACCACGCCCCTTGGTTCACCATGGAACTCCTTCGTTCAACGAGGTCCTTACATGCCCATGAACGTGCCCTTCATAAAGCACACTCCCGTGGGCAGGACACAACCTCCCTCTCACTTGCCTATCACCTTGCTACTTCAACTTCTTCTTCCAAATTAAAATCAGCATGTGAGGCTCATTCACACAAACTTTTGTCTGAGAGCAAGATGATCCTCGGACTATCTTTCATCTCCTCTCTCATCTTTCCTCGCCTAGCCCCATTTCTCCCACTTCTTCCCCAATCAACCCCTCTACTCTTTCTAAATTTTTCTCTGATAAAGTTATTAACCTTCATGCTGTACTACCCCAGTTGTCTGAACAAGCCCATGCTGTTCTCCCCGACCATACTCCATTGCGGCTTAACGTCCTCACTCAGGTGTCCTCTGAGGAAGTAACTGCCCTGATCTCACGCTCTAACAAATCTGGATCCCCTAAGGACGTCTTTCCACCCAAACTCATCCACCAAATTCTCCCTGCTGTCCTCCCACTGATTCTTCATCTCTTTAACACTTCACTTGCCACAGGGGTGGTTCCCTCTTCCTCCAAACATGCCTCAATTCATCCTATCCTTAAAAAACCCCACACCTTAACCCCTCTGAACCATCTAGCTATTGCCCTATCTCACAGCTTCCATTCCATTCCTCTCTAAGATCCTTGAGAGAGTGGTTTTCTCTCGCTTTAATGACCATATTTCTAACTGCAATATCAATGAAATGTACCAGTTGGGGTTCAAAGCGAAGCACTCTGCTGAAACTGCTCTTCTTAATGTTTCAGACAGTTTACATAGAGCAGCCGATAGGGGTTGTGCATCCATTCTAGTCCTCCTAGACCTCTCCTCTGCTTTCGACACCATCGACCACACTGTCCTCCTTGATCGTCTTCACACTTTCCTTGGTCTCTCGGGCACTGCATTTGATTGGTTCCGCTCATAACTCTCCTCCCGCACTCAGTTGGTCGCGCTCAATAACCTGTCCTCAAGCCTGCGCTCATTCATTTTGGAGGGCCTCAGGGCTCAGTCCTTGGTCCCCTCCTCTTTCGCATCTACTTACTTCCTCTTGGCTCCCTTCTTCGCGATTTGGGCCTGTCCTTCCAACTCTATGCTGATGACCAAGCTCCTTTCAGCCTACACCTCCATAAACGAATGGCTGTCTGCAAACTTTCTCAAACTTAACCGGGATAAAACTGAAGTTCTTCTTGTCGGTACTGCTTCGATGGTGGAGGAATCTAAGGCTCTCTTCCCTTCCCTTAATCTTGGGGAAACCAATGTCGCCTTCTCTGATACTGTCAATAATCTTGGTGTTATTTTCGACAAGCAACTCATTTAAACCGCACATACATCATAACTATAAGCCTTCCCTCGGTTTCCTCCACAACTTCTCATGTGTTCCATCCCATTTTGATTGACGAAGCCGCGAGACTGCTATTCATGCCTTCGTCACCTCACAGAATTAGACTACTGCAATTCTCTTCTAGTGAATCTCCCTTCTTTGTCACTTCGCCCCCTACTAGTTCAAAAACTATGCTGCCCGGCTCCTCCTTTGCCACTCCCGGTTCTCTCCTTCGATGCCTCTGTTACAGGAGCTACACTGGTTACCTATTCACTTCCGTACCCACTATAAAATCCTTATAATCACCTACAAGTCCCTAAACCTCGAGGCTCCACCTTATCTTTCCTCTGCCCTCTCCCGTTGTCAAACACCTCGGGCACTCTAGTCTAACCTCGCTCCCCTCCTGGTTGAGCTCCTCAAATCCGCACTCGCACAGGGCAGCTTGTGCAACTCTGGCCTTGTGGACTTTGACGACGTTGAAGTCGATCATGGGGCGTGAGGTTTCTAGGGACCCAACGGGTAGAGACCTTGGTCATGGCCAAATTGTTGTGAATGATGTTGATAACACTTCCATGTGATATTCCAAGTTCTCACTCGATTTCTTCGACCTTCACCCCTCGATTTCCGAGGATCATCCTCTCCACACGGGCCACATTGTCCTCGTTGGTCATGTCTGATGGGCGTCCTGGACGGGGGTCATCTTCAAGGGACTCACGACCATGGTGGAACTCCCTATTCCAGCGAGCAATGGTTGCATAGGAAGGGGTGGTGTCGGTGTACACTGCAACCATGTGTTCATGGATCTCTTTTGCATACTTGCCTTCCTTGGTCAAAAATTTGATCATGCGCCGTACTCAACCTTCTTCATTATTGAATAATTTGTGACTGATGATGTGCGATCAGCTAGTGCTTCTTAAATAGATGAGGCAGGAGCGTGCGGCTACAGGTCCTGACTTGTCATAACTTGTCCTAACACCCCCACAAACAGCCATCCCCCTTCCTCTGTTTTGCCCTACTGATTCGCAAAACTTATTGACTGCCGCTTGTATTATTATTATTTTTGTATCCATGTTGGGTGGGGTGTTGTCATGATTACAGGCTGGCCACTGAAACTCTGGTGTGGCTATTTAAGCTTGCTTCACATTGGTGAATATTGGGGGGGGCTTTAGACGATGTAAAAAAAAACTCAGAAATAAATAGTGGGAGGAGTCCCCTCACCTCCATTGCGTGATACCATATCGCCAAGCAGTGTCATAGGCCTCCTACAGATCAAAAAACACTGTGGCCTGGTGCTTTTGACAAAAGAAGTCCCCACAGATAGTATTTCCCAGTCAGAGCAAAGCATTAGAGTTAGAGAGGAATTTGCAGAAAACAGGTGGCCTCTGCTGTTCAGGAAAAAAGCTAGTCTAACATTTACCAATTTCCACATAAACTTACACCCGCAGGAGGGAGGAGGTTAGAAAGATTGGGCAAAAACTGGGGTGGGTAGAGTGATCTCTTCCTGGTTAGTGAAAAGCGAGCACAGTAGCCATTTGCCAGTAGTCTGGGAGGATACCTTCTGTCCAGATCCTCATGAACCAATCTAACATAAAGGCCAACAGGGATAGATCAAGACAAGAAAATGAAGGGGTTCTCAAGCAGTGTTACACAAACTCATCAACATTTAGCCACCATCTCTAGCTCTTCAATCAGGTCTATAAGGACCTGACCCCTGGGAGTGATTGAGTTTTCTCCCCAGGGAGGGTGTCTACCATTCAAATCCCTCAGCAACAGTATGGTGGAAGTCTTCCGCATTGAAGATGGCTGATGGTGGAATGTACACAGAAATAACTATACTTCCAATCCATGTGCAGCTGCACTGCTACTGCCTGAAAGCGGGCATTTAAAGCAAAGTAAAGAGTAGAGACATCATGCCAGGTGTAAATAGTGCATCCTCCTACCCAGCTCTCATCCCATGGCGGTGGGGTAGCAAAATACCTTATACCATGAGAGGTTGGGCAGGGGGCAAGGGCCCAGCATGGTCTCCTGCAAAAAGATAGCTAACAGGGAACAGGATGAGACGAGCCTCCACAGCTCCTCCCATTTGGCCTGGAGTCCATGACAATTCCATTGAAGGAATATGCCCTCCAGGCCTAGCTTGGAGGATATATGGGGGCTCTCTTCAAAGAGAAGACCCTGACAGGATATTTGGTTAAAAATAACATTTATAAATATTCCTTCAATCAGACACTAAATTTAATCCATGCGAGTGTGCACTATAGTTATCCAGAAGTAAAGGATACTTGGCAGTTCCAGGATTTCCTAATTTCTTTAAGTTTTGATGAACTGACGGAACAAAGTCATCAAAATACCAGTTTTGAAATAAAACCTTATTTTATCCATAAACTTACTTTAGGGGTCTTTATAGGTTACAAGGAATGGTACAATTCCTTCCAATGCATGTGGACAATGATATTTTCTAAACAATAAGTTTTATTTTATGCTAATCTGAACCATTTACACATGTAAGAACAGTCATTCTTTATATTATTTAAAACCTGGAGCACTTTTTGGGGGGGTATCCAGCCAAAGTTATTTGTAGGCAAGCATTTCTAATAAATAAATGACATCGGCATTATAAATTAGATTGGTTGACAAATCCAGGTCATTAAAAAAGAAATGCCAAATGTTTTGGTGTAGACTGTTTGCTGCTTTGGTATCTACAGAATGCTTTTCTCCAGTAATATCCAGTTGTCTAATTCCATAGTGATTCTTAAAATTATGAAGCCACCCTTCAATAAATAAATATTCAGTTTTGATCTTCATCTGTGCTTTGAAAAACTTAGCCTTGACAATAAGCGCATAAGCCCAGATATTGCCAAGCCTTCCGATCATTTTAGCATAAAGCATTCATGCAGCACTTTATCCCTATTTTCTAATTTTGACTTATGTAGTGATTTTATTCTCTAGAATAGATAATGCTGTAAATTCTAAAACTTTACTATAAATTCTTTATGTCGAGATTCATAGTCTTCCCAATATTATACTTTTCCATTAAGTTAGCTGAGCTTATATGTTACTCTAAGCTAGGAATTATTTTAAGTTTTTCACTTAATTTCAATGTAACTTTCTTTTCGGAACAGGACAAAGAGGGTCTACTTTTGAAGCAATTATTATAGGTTAGTAGTAAATGAAAAATAAATGGGCAAATATTTATACGTATACTGTAGCAACTTGTTCACACAGTGGATACATGAACAAATATAAGTTGGTCAAGAGCAGCGCTAAATTTAAATTTTAAGTTTAAAAAAGTTTGTGGATTCCCAGGAATTTCAAATTCTTGGACCTTTACTGGAGCTGGGTTGTTTTTTAAAGCTATTTTGGGGTTTGGGAGAGGGGTGTAATAGATTTAATTCTGTTGATTAGTTTTCATGTGTTTTTGAGATGGAAGCAAGGAGCAAGATACGCCTGTAAGTGGAGAGGTTTGGAGAAAGTTTGGTTTGAGGATGGGGATGATGTTTGCATTGAAGATGGCTAAGTGTGAAGATATGGCTAGGAGGTCAAGATGATTTAGGTGGATGTTTGAGATCTGCTCTGGGCCTTCGATTTCAATGTTTTTAAGAGGGAGAAAGGGGTTGAGATGCAAGGTCTATGTAATTTGAGTAGTTTTTGAGTGTTTTTTCTAGTGTTATGGCTGATTTTGTAGTCAGTCATAAACAGGTTCTACTGTTCAGAGAGACCAGGAATTTTGTTGTCTCTGGTGAGGAGAGATTCATGCATGCGGGGTGGTATTTTTTCTATTATTTGCCAGAGTTGGGCCATTTGTTTTGTGGTTGATTGTTTGTAGGTATTGTTTCAAACTTTCTCACTGTTTGGTGTAAATGAGAGTATTAATTCACCTGTTGAGGTTATGGATTTGTTTAAGTTGTTGGGCCGTAGGCATTTTGTTTTGTCTGAGTCTGCTTCTTTTGAGGTAGTCAATTTTGAGCATGAAATTGAAATTGTAGCATTTCCTATGTCCTTGGGAGTTATATTTCTTGCTTGCCTAGTGGATTGTGGTGTGAAGTGGGAGAGGGCTTAGTAGAAGGAAGGGAATTCTTCAAGTGTGAAGTTAGATAGGGTGCTTTCTATGAATGTTGTCAATTCAGTCTACTTGGTTCTTTTATAGTTAGTGTATGTTATTTTGTTTGAGCTGTTGGGTTAGTTGGGTTGGTTGGGTTAGTTGGTGTTTGATGAGGATTGGGAGGTGGTTAAATTGGAGTGTATGAAAGATTTGCCACTTGGTTCTAGTGTGGAGGCAAGGGGAGTAGAGGGTTATGCCTGGGGATGTTGGTTTGTGGTTGCATTATGGGGATATTCATGTTGGGCAGTTTCTGTGAGAGTGGTGGGTGAAAATCCTGCTGAGCATTATTGGGAGGAGGTATGTGGGATGCAGATATTGATGATGATGTATGCATAATTGATCATAATGAAGAGTATAGTTCTTGAGGCTCTTCCATGTTGCCTCATTACACATCTGACATTGTCTGCTCCCTGGTTGGACAGCTCCTCTGTGATATCTTCCAAAGGAGTAGTCAACAAGTTCCCTTACATAGACCACTCCTTTCATGAGGTTCATGGTAGAGTGCAGCAACACTTGCACAGGTAAACCATCAAGTGTTCAAAGAGTACTCACAATTGACACTCAGGCAAGGTCAGCCACATTCACCAGAAAGGTTCCATGGGAGATACAGCAACCTTTGGTTTCCTACCAAAAACTCTAGCTAATGCCTGAGGCTGATGGAACATGTGTCCTTTAAACAGGATGACTTCAGTAAAGAAAACTACTGAGAATCTTTTGAAACCAGCGGCTCAAGGATGTCAGATAACCTGTCAATGAGTGGACCAGACATCACTAAGACTCAACCTGCCTTGTCACGCGCATTTATAAATGGACTTTGCCTTCCACCCCTACTCAAGGATGCCCTGGGACCGGATGAACCATACTTGGCATGGTCAAATGCCAATTCAGCAGGTGACCTATCCATCACCACTCCCTCCACCAAAGGAGAGGAACACAGTATTTTTGCTCTTCCTTTTCTTTTGGAGGGAATGGCATACATCGTTTTCTCCCTACCCCCTCCAAGGCAGTGCCATGGCTGGATGAGCCAGCCTCGCCCTGGTCCTTCACCAAAATTGCAAGGGACCCAGGCCTCCATGGACTTCCATAGGAAGGAGGGGTCATCTTCTTCCTTTGATTCCCCAGGGGCCCACATCTCCTTGGAAGGTCCTTGCCTGGGGAGTGGACTCTGTTTCAAGGGTGATTCCCACAGAGTCAGTGTTCTCTCCCATGGAAGTCCCTGCCATCTGAGGTGAGGGCACCCTTGGGTTCGCAATCACCTCAAGAGGGGCCTCTTTTCATATTCATCAGGTCTGGTGGAGAAAGACACCATTGGGCTTGCAAGACAACCTCCAGGTTTTTTTTAAGGAGGGGTGGGGGGGGGGGGGATACTGCCCCCTAAAAATAAACTAGATACATATAAGAAAGAAGGGGCATGGCCCGGTGGACTGGATCCCTCCTTGCCCCTGTAAGAAGGTTTGTTCCATTGAGCCTGGGCCACCTGTTACAAATTATTTTGGTGATCCCCTACGAAAGAGGTCTTCACCTGTCCCAAGAGTCACCATGGGTAAAAGGGAAACCCCATCACTGCGAGACATAGGAGAGGGGGACAACCCTTCCCCTGCCAGAAGATTCACGGAGGGGTCCACAAGAGAGCATAGGCAAGCTGCTTGTATCCTTATTTGAGTTGGAGCTGTCCAAGGCTAGCTTCAAAAGAGGTAAAGGGACACCCCCCCCCCTTTAATAGTTGGAAGTGGTGACAGGGGAGCTTCTCTACCAGTCAAACGAGAGCCTCTCCAAGAGTCAAACGAGTGCCTCAAGGCACCTTGTCCTCCCTCACACCTAGTGGGTATGAGGCCATGCTTGGAGGCAGCTCTCCTTTCATTTGCAAATGCTCTTCTGATATTCACTCTCTTGTGGCCAGAGTAAGATTATGAAATCAAAAGCAGATATGGAAAAAAGATACAATGCCCCCCCCCCTCCCCTTCTGCTGCCAATACCCTAGGCAGGGGTCACAGGGAACAATCCCCAATGGTGAAGAGTGTCAGCAAACAAGCACACCACCCCACACCTAACATCTCCCGCAGCCATCAACCCTTCAGCCCAGACAGCAGATATGGGACTCCAGTGTAGTCTGGCCCTCAACCAGGTCTGGTAAGAGGGCGAATGTGCACCGAGCCAGCAGAACCTGTCTGGAGAGTAAGAGGAAATGCAGTGAGGGGTAGACCAGGATATGCAATAAAGGAATAGAGATAGGCAGGTCCACTAAAGAGTAGGGTGGATGATCAACTATTATCATCATACCCCAGCAAAGGGAGTGGGAGGCTGTGTCTGTCCTCCAGGCTTCAGTTGCAATAGGGGTCTTGCCCCTGGCTATCCGATTCATCTCCTTGGGAGTCAGAGGTCAGTAAAGAACATGGTGACTGTAGACAGGATAAAAAATACTGGAAGATATAAAGCTGCAGCTCCTGCAAACAGGGGCAAGGAAGGCACGCAATTACAGGCACTGTGGCCAGGAGGCCATTTCGGAAAGCGCTTAACTGTGAGCATTTTGTCCAGGGGGACATGTAGCCCCTCAAGATAACAGATGTACCAGTCTACACAGCACCCCCCACCCAACTGCAGGGTACAGAACTTACATGAGTCGCACTATGCATCAGATAGGTGACCTCTGCTATTCAGGAAACAAACTTACCTAATATTTACCATTTTCTCCATCAACATGCCCCCCATAGGGGGTTAGAGAAATTGGGGGAGAAACCAACTAGGGAAAAATGATCTGCCTGTCTTACTAAATTGTAATGTAGTGAGGTTAGAAGTGAAAAATCAACAAGCAATTATTTTGGGGCACTTGGGACACAGAGACCATGCAACTCTTCTAAGCTTGCCCAACTTCCATGCTGGAGGCAACTTCGCCTGTAGGGTCAAACATACAAGCTTGTGTATGGAACAATAATGAGCATTATAGAAATCCTTCTACGTACCTTCAGCTGCTCGGAGTACATCTGAGACAAATGTGTTAGTTTGTTGGCTAAATGGCATCTCAAGTTGCAATCTCACCTTTCGTGAAGTCAAATACACAACAACTTCTGTCCCAACTCGTTGCCCAGAAGTATCTAAAAGATTGCAGAAAATAAGGAAAAAATAATACTGAAGACTATTAGTCAAGTAAAAGATTTATCTAGGAATCATTTATTTCTGGAGGTTTTAGAACAGAATTTTTCCTAACAAAATTGTAAATTTTCATTACTTAAGATTGTTTCACTTTAAAATGTTTAATGGTTTACAATTTTACTTCTTTTTCCTCATGCTGGACATCAGCAAGCTACATATTGAATACAACTTTCTCCTTGCCAAAAATATAAATTATTAAGGTGATAAGCTGTAGGTAAAACCATCATGAAGTTCTAAAAGCACTTTCAAATGGCCAATCATTATATTTTACATTTTACAAAGGATAGAATTTATTCACCATGAAAAGACTGTAAATTCCTGAAAAGTTCTTTCATCAATGCATTAATAATAAAAAAGTAAAGAAATAATACCTAGATTGCATCAGAAACTTACCTATCTCACATTTCAGATTAGTATCAACTGGAATCACCAGTTCAAGCTTGAGATCAAATGAGTTGTGAACTGGCACTCTGGCACTCTGGTAAATGAGTAGAGCCTGTAGAGTATCACCTCCTCCAGGGTCAGTTGCTTCAATGAGAGCCACAATTCGTGATGTCTTCAAAATATCTTCCACAAAACCAGCTTCAACCACCTATGGCACTTGTTAAGGTATGGAAATAACTACATAAGCAATTTGTTTCAGGATTTAGTGAAATAAATCGCAAAATTATGAATTTTCAAATTGCAAACAAGTTTTTACCATCTTTCATTTCAAATTCAAACGAAAAACTCCACATATTTGACTTACATTTAATTAACATTAATGAAATATAAAATTTATTAATCAGAAGACAACAGAGAAAAAGGATTAAACCTTTATCAAGTTCATTTACTGAGGAGAGGAAGAAGATATTTAGTATACATACTGGCATAGAATAATAGTAAGCAAAATGATGGTCATCAACAAGGTATCTTCATATACGATAGAATCACTACCACTATTTTGGACACTAATACAACCTACCACAAAAAAGCAACAAAGACTTTTCTGAGAGAATATGGTAGACACACATATTTTCCCCACCCATATATAATTAATTGAGAGGATTTAGTGCTTGGGCAACATCCGAAGGAATGCATGTTGTTTATATTTTAATTTATTTAAAAATAAATCAAAATCCAATGTGGCATCTGTTATAAGATTTATAATGCAGTATAATAAAGGTAAGTGGTAAAAAGAAGTGAAAAAGTGGAAGATACATATTCAGATTAGTCAAAAGCACAGGCTATTTGGTGCAGTAAGAAGTGGGATGGCAAGACTCTCCTTTCGCAGAGTTTTGAACTATTCTGATTATTCTCTCTAATTTTCAAGGCCTCATCTGAGAAAGCTGGATGCTAATTAGACGAAAAGTAATAATAATGGAAACAAAATGAAAATGTGTGATATATGGTGCCACCATGGAAACAGAACTAAGATTTAGACAACAGAAAAATAAATACACTCCATACAATCCATGTGCTAAGTGGTGAATGTGTGAATGATTTGGATGTGGTAGCCATTCTCCTTTCTTTAAATGGATTTTTACCACTTTGCCTTCGCTCTATCTTTTAACTTTCCTTTGTCTGGTGTGAATAGGGTAGTTTAAAGATGTTTTATATAAGTGTTTCACATGAAATGTCAAGGAGGAGGTTTTTTTTCATTCAGAAGGAATATGCTAAAATGAAAGATTTACTAATGCAATTGCATTTTTGGGGGTGGATTAGAATAGTTTACAAGGACCAATTCAAGTTGGAACGTAATGCAGTTCCAAGCTGTTGAAAACACCAACAAAGCATTTTGGGTAAACACTACTACAGTGAAAAGTGCTCAAGTTTAAGTATGGAAATATGGACACCAATAATGAATTTTAAGGGAGGTTAAAACCTGTTCTTAATGAAGAAGGAGAAATCCCTACTGTGGCCAATAACACATATGACAGTTTGAGCATTTGCTCAAGATTTTAGTAAATCCGCAGCCAAACAGGATGGGTTAAAAAATGAAAAGGGTGGGTTGCATAAGAATTGAAGGAAACCCACAAATTGCAAACTGGTTTAATCTGTACATTGCAGACAGAAGAGGGATTCATTTTGTAAGAGAATTCTGACCCATGATAAAAAATAGATCCTATAGGAAAACAGGAATGATGAGAAGAATTTTCTCCTCCTGCATTTAAATACCAATGAGGGCAGTAAGGACAGATCTGTAAAGAAAATAAAGATAGGTGAAAATAAAAGATAAGTCAAATAAAAGCCATTCAAAAGAGAATGTTAACATGCTACTTTATTCACGTGAATGCAGCGCTGTCTGCTACGCCATTCTGTATGTGAAGTCATCAGCCAGCATGACGAATCGATTCCCTTCGCCGGCTGCAACCAGTTGACTGATAGCGACCTATATATATGGGTCAGCCTGACAACGTGGCAGTCTTGTGCTGGAGGTGAATGCAGCAGGTTATGGTGTGTATATGTTTCTCATATGTTAGCATATCCTAGGTTTATACTGGTAGCAGAAGTTCACAGATCCTTAAGTTTAGCATTATCTAGTATATTTTGTGATTACAGTTTAAGATGGCGCAGTCCAGTGATACTGCTAATTTATGTTCATTAAAGTGGCCCCCTAAACTGCATAATAGTGCATGCTACGAAGTTTGGAAAAAAGATCTCCAGATTTGGCATGAACTTACTGACCTGACTAAAACTAAGCAGGCCTTAGCTATTAATCTTTCTCTAACTAGTAGAGCTAGAATGGCATCATCTGAAATTAGTGTTGATGATCTAAAGAGATACTGGTGTGTAACTCTTACTTGAGAAACATGTCTTTTTTTAACCTAACAAAGGCCAGTGACAGTTTACCACATTTCACAATTTGTATAATTTGCATTGAGTCAATGATGTAAAGGTTACAGAATTTATTAGTGTATTTGAACACACATACTACAGGTTTGCGCAAGAAGGTATGATGCTACCAGACCCAGTGATTGCATTTATGCTGCTTGCCTCTTGTAAACTTTCAGAAAGTGATAGCAATTTGGTGGTCAGCAATCCAAGATGTTAAACTTGCCAACATGAAATCTACATAGAATCACATATTTGGACATGAAATTGGTGTTCATAATAGTGCATCCAACATACTGCAAGTAAAGGTGGAACCTGTTTTTGCTACTGATAGTTCTTCAAACAATGAAGTTCTGTGTAACCATAATAATCCACATGGTCATAGGCGGTATAGTTATTGTGCTGGTGGTTCACGTGGTCAGAAGCACAATGCTGTGAATGTTGGAACATCAAAACAAAGCACAGGTCAGTTGGCAGGATGTAAACTGAATCCTGTTGGTCGCAACTACCAAGTTTCTAGATGTGCTATTTGTGAATCTAAATTTCACTGGGCTCGACAGTGCCCTCATACATTTGAGAACAACAACAGTGTGAGCAAAGATGTTCCTGAAAGTGTTCAGTTGTCACTATTCATGGGATATACAAAAGATGAAACGGCGAAAAATAAATTACAGATGTTAGTTAATGATTCCCAAGGTTGTGCAGTCTTGGACACTGGATGCTCCACAACAGTATGTGGCGCTAAGTTGCTTACTGATTATTTGGAAACGCTAAGCGATTATGAACCAGAGTTTAGTGAAGGAAGGTGTTTCTGAACTAACGTTTACTTTCAGTGATGGTATGCCTGTGAAGTCTTTGAAAAGGTCAACCTTACTGTGCTAGATTGGTGGTTTGAAATCTGAAATTACTATGGATGTAGTTAATTTCAATATAACATTGTTACTAAGTAAAACTTCTAGGAAGAAAGTGAACATGATTTTGAACTTTGAAGATGGCAGCTTGTTGGTTGGAAAGAGGCGTGTGCAGCTACTGCATGCTGCTTCTGGTCATTACATGTTGCCATTTTCTAGATGACTAGATGTCGGTTCTGATGAACTGGTGATGCTCACTTCCAGCCATTGTGATGCAAAAAAAAATGGCAAGTAAGTTACATCAACAGTTTGGCCATCCGAGCTCTGAGAAGTTAATTAATTTCCTCCATCATGCAAATATACAGAATGATGAGCTTGAACAAGAAATCAAGTCTGTGACTGAGAAGTGCGAGATCTGTATAAGATTTAAGAAACCACATCCCAAACCCATTGTTTGTCTTCCATTGGCCACTAAATTTAATGGAGCAGTGAATGGATCTTAAGGTTTGGGGCAAGGCTTATTTTCCTGTCATTGTTGATGCAGCTACACGTTTTTGTTCTGCCTGTCATAAATAATAAGCTGAATTTAACAATGCTAAGATGAGAGAGCTTGGAGAGGCATTCAATATGAAAGTGATGACAACAGCAGTGGAATCGCATTGGAGTAATGGAGTTGTGGAAAGATTGAATGCTGTGCTTGGAGACCTGGTGAGCAAGATTCTTGCAGACTGTGGATGTGATTTGGAGATTGCGCTTGCTTGGGCAGTTTCAGCAAGAAATGCGCTCGATAACAACTCAGGAGTTTGCCCTGAACCAGCTGGTCTTTGGTTTCAACCCAGCCATTCCTGATATCTTTAAAAGTAGTCTACCAGCACTGGAAGATGTAAACTCCTCTAGCATTGTGAGAGAAAAATTGAATTCCTTGCACTTGGCACAGCAGGAACTTATTAAATTTGAGTCCAATGAGAGAATCAAGAGAGCACTAAGACGCAATGTTAGAAACACAGATGTGGAAGATCTAGTTAATGGAGATGGGGTGTTTTACAAAAGGAATAATGACAGTGAATGGCATGGACCAGGTATTGTAATCGGGTGAGATGGTAAGCAAAAACTGGTATGTCATGGTGGTGTCTATGTATGGGTATGCAATGTGAAGATTCACAACCTCAAGAAGTAGCGCAGGTTGATTCCCAAGGTGGACAGAGTGACAACCAGCACCCTCTGGTAGAAGATGAAGGTAGTGTAGGTGAAGTGGTGAGTGGCAATGTGATAGTGAGACAAGAAGAGTTCAACGCTGATGATGATGCAGCTGTTGATGATGATGCAGCTGTTGAAGATGCTGGTGCTGTTGGTGCTGTTGCTGTTGAGGATGGTGCAACCGTTGAACCCTTGCATACAGAGCAACTTGCTGGGTATAGGGATAAAGCTAGTCCGGTTCCCATGCAGCCTGCAAGAGCTACTAAGTATGCAGTTGGACAGCATTTTCAGGGGATAAACTCGGAAACAGTTGAATATATTTCTTGCAAAATACTTAGCAAAGCTGGCAAAGCTACCGGTAAATTTAAGAACTGTTACAACATTGTGTGTGATTCTGATGGCTGTGTAGACTGGTTGGATTTTGATAAACTGAGTAAATGTTCAATAGTTGAAGATGATGTAGAGGTGCCTATCATGTTCACCAATGATGAGGTAACAGCTGCAAAACAAAGCGAGATAGAGAACTGGAATCATAATGACATATACAAAGAAGTACAAGATGTTGGCCTGGATTTCATCTCTACTAGATGGGTGATCACCGAGAAGCAGAAAAGTAACAAAATCATAAAAAGGCGAGATTGGTAGCTTGGCGATTTGAGAAAGATTCAGTTGGACTATGGAAAGATTCCCCAACATGTTCTAAGGAGTCTGTCCGACTTGCTTTGTCTGTTGCGTCTTCTAAGCGATGGATGTGTCATAGTGTAGACATCAAGGCAGCCTATCTGCAAGGTAATAACATAGAGCGTGATGTCTACTTGAAGTAGCCTCCTGATTTTTTTAAGGGCAAACCGTACAAATTAAAAAAGACTATGTGGTTTATGTGATGCTGCCCAAGTTTGGTACATGCGCGTCTAAGATTAACTTCTATCCCTATCTGCTGTGATGTGTTCACTGGATAATTCTGATTTACTGGTACCTTGATGATTAGCTTGAAAGATCATGTGTGTTTATATCGATGATTTTCTTTGGGCCAGAACAAATGCATTTCAGAACTATGTCATTGGAAATTCAGCATGTACCTCATTTAAATATGTTGTCCTTAACATCGTATCAAACTGTGATGGCATAGTTGTTGATCAAATTCAGTATGCTTCAATGTTATGTCCAGTGCCTATAAATCACCAATGTGCTATGCAAAATAAACTCTTAACTATCCGATTTTGAAAAGTGTAGCCATCAGGCCTTAGTTGACAATTAAAGTGGATTGCTAGCAGGTCAAGACTGGATATGGCTTTTGAAACCTGTGAGCTTAGTGTTGCATATAACAAAGCTACTGTTGATGAGTTACTGAAAGTGAATGAATTAATAACTTGAGTTACTCATGATCATGTTAAACTGTTTTTCCCTAACCTCGAGCCACTTGAAAGCTGTACACTCGAGTGTTTTTCGGATGCGTCTTTCGCCAGCCTCCCTGATAGTTGCTCATAGGGAACCTTCATTATATTTATTACTGATACGAAAGGCCAGTGTTGCACAGTCTATTGGCAAACAAGGAAGATAAGGAGTGGTAAAGTCCACTTAGTCAGCGGAAACCATGGCTTTACTCTAGTGTACAGAGGATGTAGTTAATCTTGCCTCCATTATTTGTGAAATAACTAACTCACAAGTCAAAACTCATTGCATTGTGGACAACAAGAGTTTGGTGGAAGCACTGTACTCCACACATAGTATTGAGGACCGGAGATTAAGAATAGATGTCACTGTCCTCTGTGATATATTGTATAGAAAGGAAATACGCATGGTATCCTGGGTTGATGCGTCTCACTAACTCGCTGACTGCCTCACGAAAAGAGGAGCATCAACAGAGTGGCTGCAACATGCTATCAGCACGAACTAATTCTTAAGCATTTTTAATTTATTTGTGTGGGTCAAATGGATATCCATGAATATCCAAATTGCATTTTGATGCAGTGCTTTGTTTGTTTCTTGAACTTTGTATACATACACAAGTTATGTAATTGAAAATTTAATGTTTGGGCTAACTTAAAAGAAGAGAAGATGAGAGGTGTTAACATGCCACTAGGTTCACATGAATGCAGGGCTGTCTGCAACGCCATTCTGTATGCGACATTATCAATTCCCTTAGCTGGCTGCAGTCAGTTAACTGATAGCAACCTATATATATGGGTTAGCCTGACAACGCGGCAGTCTTGTACTGGAGGTGAGTGCAGCAGGTCATGCTGCTCATGCATTAGCGTATTCTAAGTTTACAGAGAATTTTTAGGTCTTTAAAATTTAGTAAGTCAATATTTTACATAGAAATAATATTTAAAAAGTTACAGCATCTAAATTTTTAAATGGGGAGAGACCCCCAAAGTACATGGAAATGAAAAAAATATTAAAAAAAAAACCCTATCCCTTTTGTTTCTTGAAATATATTAAGTTCTTTTGTATATTTTACTTTGTTCAATGTACAAGGTTAAAAAATATTGAACTTCTTAGCACTTTTTAACAAATTGCCTATAGTCTATGATGTACTCTACGTATAGAATCACTTTTAAGTTAGAAGGAAATTTTGCTGCTTTTTTTGGTTTAAATGAATGTGTGATTGTGACTCCTGCATTCAATTTGGGGGCCTCTGGGTTCAACATGCCAGTCTCAGCCTGGTTGTCTGCTGAAATGGGAGCGGACCTGTCCATCTCTGGAGCCCCCATGGAGGGAGAGGAACATTTAGTCTTCTTTATCTCCTTACTCCTTTTCTTTTTAGTAGAGGAGGGTGGGGAATGAACCTGCTTCTCTCTACCCCCAGAAGTCGCTCCTGCCTGCATGAACCAGACTCAGTAAGATCCTTCTCCAAAATGGAGAAGGTCTTAGCTATAAAATGGGCACCAGACAGAGGAGGAGGTCCCTTCTCTCCTTGTGAGTCCTCAGGGGACTGACTCACTTGGGGAGAAGCTTGCACAAGAGCAGATTCAGGTTTGGTGTTTGGTACCGAATCCAGGTTCGCCTACATGGAAGATACTGCCATCTGGGGCTGAGTCACCTCAGAGACCATGTCTAGCTCAGGGGGTGCCTCCATGTGGCCATCGCCCCAAAGGCATCACGGATCACATTCAAGGTACCATCAATCAAATTAGTCTCTCTGGCTGGCAAATCAACCTCCATTGGGAAAGAGAGGGGGGCAGGTACCCTGGGCCCCTGCAAGGTGAGAATGCATGACTGCAGGGGTTAGGGCCCAATGGACTGACAGGCCACACATTACCTTGTCCCTCTAAGGGGGTTGGCCCAATCAGCCCATTCCCACTGGAAATGGTCCATTTTAGGTCACCTGTTTGCTCCTGGTGATAGTCAAGGGAGAACTGCTGCTGTTAGAGAGATGAAATTGCTCTTGAGGAACTCCAGAGAAGAGGTTAATGAGGAAACTCTGAACCCTTCAAAAAAGCAGAGTGCTATAAGTTTGTAGAGACTCCTGAAAAAGTATAGGGCGCCACCTCCTTTTCAGTTGCCCAAAGGTGGCTCCAAAGATGGCAAAGGGGAGACCTCTTTGCCACATAGGGATGGTGAGAGGGAAGCCCCATTCACAGGCTGAAAGTGTCACTTCTTTTGCCTCATCCTTCCTGACATAAGGAGGACAAGGCCATGCTTGGAGGCACATCACCATGTGCCTGTAGTTGCTCATTGTTTCCTTCAATGGTAGCCATGCTAAGTTTATAAAAATAAAAAGCATAGAAAGTAGATACTATGACTTGGGAGGTTGAGAAGTCTCCTTAGAGAAGATCTAAACTGTGATCATTTAACCTACTCAGACCAGCAGAGGTTTGTGCTAAGATGGAATATAAAGGATGGTGCAGATGTAGACCCTTACATCTAGTAGAATAAGGTGAGCAGTCAACAGCCCAGCACACCCGTGTCAAGTACTTGCCTCAGCTGGTGGACTTTTGTCCTTGCAGCAAGTAGGGACCTCAGGGTATACACTGCCACTCTGCTAAGGACCTATAGGGGAACAAAAGTGAGCCAACAGCCAGAACTTCTGTGGGTAGAAGAGCAAGTTTGGATTTTTTTTTTTTAAGGGGATATCTGGTGACTGTGAACTTAGGCATAAGTTGCCGTAAACAAACAGCCTAGTTCTAGGCTAATTTAAAAAATTTGAACAGGAAACAACAATAAAGAGAAATAACAATAACAAAACAATAACAAAAACAACAATTAAGCCTGGTTAAATGAAAGGGAGAAGGCCGGCCTCCCCCAAAAAGTCAACAAGTCCACCAGGCAATGTGCACGCACTCGTCCCGAGTACAAAGGACAGGCGGTAGCGACCCCGCCCATCCCAGTACCGGGACAGGTAACGTGCGCGAAGATCACCCAGACTGGGACATTCAACAAGAATGTGCCGAACAGTCTGGGGGACAACGCAGTCGTCGCAATACAGCGCAGGCGAGCGCTACATCAAATAGCGATGCGTCACACGAGTGTGTCCGATTCGGAGACGACAGAAAGCGACCTGTAGCCATCGCGGCATTGGGGGATAGGTCCATGAGAAGAGTCGCGGCGCAATGGCACGCAACTTTAAGTTCCCTTCCACCATCTCCCATCTTCTTTGCCAAGCAGTCCGAAGAGCTGCCCGTATTCCTGCCATGTAGTCGGTCGTAGAGTCCTCGCGGACTCTTTGGCGCCCTCATTCCCTGCAATTCCTACATGTCCAGGAACCCAGCAGAAGATAATCTCGACATCTGCCCGGCCCGCCAAAACCGTGGCGTCACGGATATCGCGAACCAGGGGATGCGGAGATTCCAATGCCCCGAGAGCACTCAGGGCGCTTTGTGAGTCGCTATAGATCACAATCCGGTCTCCGAACCGGGCACGTCGCGTAATCTCCCATACCGAGTGGTGTATTGCCACCAGCTCGGCCGTGAAGACAGACGCAGCGCCTGGTAGAGCCCCGCTGACTTCAAACAGAGGGGATACGGCGTGGAATCCGACCCCTTCTTCGGACTTGGAGCCATCCATATACACTGGCACAGTTCCAGCGTGACACGATGTGTGCTCCAAAAAGGTCGAACGCAATACTCCCGGCACCGTACAAGCTTTGGGAGCAGAGGAGTGGCGACAAATAGCCAAATGTGGTACCCTCCAGGGTGGCGTCCTGGGCAGAACCAGGGGCACCACCGGCCCGAGAGCTATATCTACCTCCCGAAGGAGTTTCCTGGCCCTAAACCTAAAGGGATTAGGGTATGACTGGCGTCTCTCGGCGGCAGAGGCACCATCGAAATCAGCTGCGGATGCAGTGAGAGCTGTTGGCGACTGAGGGAGGCGCCGGGATCGCGCGTACAGGTGAGTGATGCACTGCACGCGGCGCAGAGCGAGTGGCATCTCCCCCTCATCGACCAACAGGCTCTCAATGGGCAAAGTGCGGAAGGCACCGGTCGCAAGGCGAAGGGTGGTGTGGTGGATCGAATCCACCTTCCGCAATAAACGCTCGGCTGCGGATGCATAAAACTCGCATCCGTAGTCGAGCTTCGAACGAAAAAAGGATCGATAAAAAAGTAGGGCAGTAGCCCTATCATCGCCCCAAGCGCTGAACGTCACGGAACGGAGAATGTCCATGGCGCGGGTACAGGAGACCCTAAGGCTGCGAATATGAGCCTCCCAGGTGAGGCGTCGGTCGAATACAAGACCAAGGAAACGGTGCGATTCTACCACATCCAGGCGCACCCCATTAAGAAACAAATCTGGATCGGGGTGAAGCCGTGGATGGCGGCACAAGTGCACCACCTTAGTCTTGGCCAAAGAAAACCGAAACCTGTGTGCTTCGGCATAGCGAGAGACGTGGTTCAATGCATGTTGGAGTCGACGCTCCAGAGTTGGCATCTCGGCCGCGGCAAAAGAGATCGAAAGGTCGTCCACGTAGAGCGTAGCGAGGACATCTTCCGGCAGCACCGAGGTGATGCCGTTGATGCTCAGGGCAAAGAGTGTGACACTGAGGACACTACCCTGCGGGACACCCTCTTCCTGCTCCTTAGGGCCGGAGAGGGCGAGCCCCACCCGTACGCGGAATCGACGATTTCGCAAAAATTCAGATATAAACATTGGAAGGCGTCCCCTCACCCCCATCGTGTGGAGAGTCTCCATGATACCGTATCGCCATGCGGTATCATAGGGATTCTCCAGATCGAAAATGACCGTGGTGTAGTGCTGTCTACGAAGGAAAGCCTCGCAGACGGCATTTTCCAGTCGGAGCAGAGCATCCGACGTGGAGTGGAACTTGCAGAAGCCGCACTGTGCAGAAGACAGATGGCCTTCGAGGTCCAGGAAAAAGGCTAATCTAACATGTACCAATTTCTCCATCAACTTGCACACGTAAGAGGTTAGAGAGATTGGGCGGAAACAGGTCGGAGTAGAGTGATCTCTTCCCGGTTTGCGAAAGGCGAGCACAGTAGCGATTCACCAGGAGTCTGGGAGAAGACCCTCCACCGAGATCCTGTTGAACAAATCTAACAGAAAAGCAATGCCTCGCTCACCCAGGTGTCGAAGCATGGTGTACGGGACATCGTCCGGACCATCGGCGGAGTCCACGCACAAAGCGAGAGCGGAGCGCAACTCACTCACAGTAAACTTGTCGTTGAAGGGTTCTCCGCATCTGGAGGTAAAGTCCACCCAGCAGCCTTCCTCGAAATAACGACGTGCATTGAATGCTGGCGGACTAGCATCACGGCTAGAGAATGCGGAAAAAGCGGTCGCTAAGGCTTCCGCCACGGACGCGGGGTCCGAGATTGCTGTCCCATTCTCCTGGAGAACTTGCCCCGAATCCTTTTGACTCGCTTCCACACCTCAGCTAAAGGGGTCTTCCCGTTAGGTGAAGACACGTATGCCCGCCAAGAAGAGCGGCGGGCGTGCTTCGAAATATACCGGAACCTAGCCCTAGCCCGATGAAATTCAGCGACAGTGAAATCGTTCAGGCGGCGCTTATAGCGCATGTAGGCATAACGCTTCTGTTTGAGGGCCGTCTCACACTCGGCCGACCACCATGGGAGTGGTCGGCGTGCAAAACGGCCAGACGTCCTAGGAATAGTAGTCAGGCCCACGGCGATGAGGTTGCCGGAGAAGAACTCAACGGCCTCATCTACCGACCTAAACTCCTCGACTGAGATAGAGAATTCAGTCATTTCCTGAAATGCAGGCCACCATGCCCACTCCAAGCACCACCGAGGTGGGCTGTCAGGCGGCAGTTGGCCTGAAAATGATATTTGAGTGGGAAAGTGATCACTACCATGGAGGTCATCGACCACCCCCCAATCAAAATCAGCCTGTGCATCCGAGGAGCACAAAGATAGGTCAAGGCAAGAAAATGAAGCGGTTCTCGGACAGTAATGCGTAAACTCATCCACGTATAGGACACCCATCTCAATCTCTTCGATTAGATCGGCAAGGACTTGTCCCCTGGGATTTATGGAGTAATCTCCCCAGAGAGGATGCCTGCCGTTCAGATCTCCAAGCAAGAGATAGGGCCTCGGCAACCGTGCCACGAGGCGGCGGAAGTCCCCCGCGTCGAAGTCAGCTGACGGTGGAATGTACGCAGAAATCAGAGTATACCTCCTATCCAAGTGCAGCTGCACAGCCACTCCCTGAAAGGAGGTATCTAAAGAGAAAGGAAAAACGGAGACATCATGCCGGGTGTAAACCGCGCACCCCCCAGCCCGAACCATCCCACGGTGGTGGGGTCGCAAGACCCTTATACCCCGGGAGGGCGGGCAGGGAGCACGCGCCTAGCATGGTCTCCTGCAAAAAGATAGCTAACGGGGAACGAGACGAGACGAACCACCGCAGCTCCTCCCAGTTGGCCTGGAGTCCACGGCAATTCCATTGAAGGAATATGCCCTCTAGGCCTAGCTCGGAGGAGACGCGGGGGCCCTCCTCAAACTGAAGACCCTCACGGGAATGGCCGTACGCTTCCCGGGGGCAGAACCCCAGGCGCTGTTGGCCGGACAAAGCGCTGTCGCCTTCGAGGACTTAGTGGGGGAAGGGGGTTGGGCTCGCCATGCGAGTCTTTTCCTCCCTCCGCCTCGAAACCTTAGGCGGGCGTTGTGACTTCAGAGGCGGGGGGGCCTCTTTTCGAGGAACCACCGTCTCCGAGCCACTCGCTCCACCTCGGGGCGTGGGCGAAGGAGCCGAAGCTCCTTTGTTGCTGTCCTCCTTTCGGGGAACAGCTTTAGGAACCCCGGAAGATGGCCTAGCGACCATCTTCAGGGGTGTTGCCTCCTGTGAGTCTAACGACTCGGTGGAGTCGCGTGGCCGTTTCGCCTTACGGGAAACGATCAGGCTGGGGAAAGAGGGGGGAGCCCTGGTTTTAGCCGGGGCTGGGTATGAACCCTATTGCCGCCAGCTTAGCAGGGGAGAGCCTGGGTTGGGTAGAGCCAGCAGAAGGCCTCCGAATGGGTGCGGAAACAACCGTGCTCGTTGGCCTGGATGGGCCAGGAGCAGAGGGTGCCTTTCTAACTATTGAGGCATATGACGTCCCAGGCAGAGCCGGGCGTGCCAGGACCAAGTCCTTAGCCTCGCGGAATGAGAGTCGATCCTGGGCCTGAACGGCCAGGATTTCTTTCTCAAGGAGATATGCGCCAAATTGCTTCGAAGAAGCAGGGTGCGGCTCTCCGCAATTGACACACTTGGCCACACACGATTTGGAATTATCGTGTGCGACCTTGGAGCAATTTATACAGACTTCGGGTGACCCAGACTTTGCACGTCTACATGAGCGATTCGTATGGCCGAAGCAGTTACAGTAATAGCACCGCCGCAGCATTGGCACGAATGCCTTCAAGCGGTAGCAGTACCAATCGGCATGCACAGACTCAGGGAGCTTGTCACAGTCGGACGTGATAAAGAGTGTAGGGGTGAGTCTCGAGGCCCCTCCCTGTTTTCTCATCACACGTTCAACCTTGACCACCCCATGGTCGGCCAGCTCTAGGGTAATGTCCTCAATGGAGTAGACAACGAGTTCCCTCGCATAAACTACTCCTTTCACAAAGTTCATGGTAGAGTGCGGCGTCACACTCACCGGGGTGCCAAGAAGTGTCCGAAGAAGGCTCCCATCCGAGAAACGGGTCACCTTCGGCTCTCTACCAATTGCACTAGCTAATCCTCTCCTCTGATGGATCATGTTGCCCTTGGACAACATGGTGCCATCAGTTGAGCGAATAATGAAGAAGAGTTTGAAGTCAGCGGGCTCAAAAACACCTGGTAACCTCTGAATGAGAGGCCCCGATGTCATCGAGGATCCGCCCTCTGCACTTTTCATCTTGGTCAGGGGCTCCGCAACCCGAGGGGCAGAGGGGCCGTATGTGCCAATCTTGGCTTGGTGGCTTGCCAGAGTAGCAGCAGACCCATCCGTCCCCGCAACCCCCGCAGATGGAGATGAGCTCCAAGTCTTCTTTGTCTTTTTGGTCTTGGTCTTTTCTTTTTTGGAGAGGAGGGCGGGGAATGAACCCGCTTCTCACCCCCGCCGGTAGAAGCCCCTAGGCCAGATGTACCGGCCTCAGCGAGGTCCTTCTTCGAAATGGAGAAGGTCCTGGTGGTCGCAGGGGCATCATCCGGAGGATATCCCTTCCCTCCTTGTACTGCCTCAGAATCCCCAGCCATTTGAGGAGGACCTTGCATAGGGGTGGATTCGGGTTCGGCGCTTAGCGCTGAGTCCGGATTCCCCCCCATGGAACCCCCTACCGTCTGAATCTGGTTTTCCTCAAGGACCATGTCTATCACAGGAGAGGCCTCCAGTTGGCCATCCCCTCCCAGGACATCGCAGGTCTCCTTAGCAGCGTCATGAGTCTTTAGTGGGGAGGCACAGGCTTTGACCCCGGCAAGGTTTAATATCCTTGCCAGTAGGTCTTTTGAGGGAAGCGACTGAAGGGGCCTGGCTTCCCTCTCCCCCCTAAGGGGGTTTGCCCTACCGAGCCGCTTACACGAGGGGCGGTCGGCAATGGGCTGCCTGCTGGTTTTCTTGGCAGTCCCCTTAGAAAGCAAAGGAGGCACTGCTGCTGGAAATAGGGAGATGCCCGAAAGCACCTCCTGAGAAGGGGGTGAGGGGGAGTCCCCTACACCCGTAGGCGTAGGAGAGGAGTAAGCCTCCTCTCCGGTTAAAGAAGTATGGAGGGTCCCTTGCGCAAGCACAAGGGGCAGGACCTCCATTTTCTCAGTGGAGCTGCCCGAGGGCGGCTCCGTTGATGTTCTTGGGGAAGTTGGGGGTTGGGTTTTTTTTATTTTCATCACTGGGTATGGTGACCCTATTTGTGCTACGGGACGCAATAGCTCATCACCTCTTGCAATTGCCCGCACTGCAAGAGGTGCTTACAGGCCTGGCAGAGCCAGGCACCGCCATTTTGGACCACCCCTCCCGCCTGGTGGCCTGGCAGTCCATCGGCATGGCGGCTCCACCTTGAACACGGCGCAAAATTGATAGAATGTGAAGAGGAGAGGAAAAGGGATGTGAGGAAGGTATGGGTGGGGATGAAGCAGGTTGTTAAAAACCAGCTACCCCAGACCGGAGCTCAGGGGTTAGGGAACATTGTCCCCTCCCCCTCAGCCCCGATGCGGGACGGTTGGCTGAGAGGAAGGTCAGCATCTACCCTGTGAAATTAGAGGCTGACCAGAGAAAGTTGTATGAAAAGCGAGGAAACAAGTGTTTTGAAGGAAGAAGAAGAGGCTAAGCTGGGGTCGGACAGGGTGCTGAGTCCGGACAGCTCGGTGGCCAGGATGGCAAATCGCCGCGCCCCTTACAGGGTGTTATTTCATTAGCCTATAGTGAAAGGTAAAAGTAACTTTTCACATTAAGTGTCCCTCAGCAAAATATGTTGTGGGGGGTAGGGACACTGTGTATTGAGGAACAAAAATTGGCTAAATTTTTTTAGGCATCCTTCAGGACAACTTATGCATTTAGCATATTTGTTAGGTCTACGAGCCTAATTATTATAGATGGGACGATTAATCGAAATCGGGAATTGTAAGAATCATTAATTTGGAGGGAATCAGAATCGCTAAAAATAATCCCAGTTTTCTGAGTCCAAAAACAATTCTTTCCAAATTTCAGTACAGAGACTCTTTCAAAAAGTTTTTTTTAAGTTTATAACTTTCTTTCCTACTTGTCAAATAGCTGAATTAAAATTTCAAACATTGTCATGTATTGTCAAGTTATATATCTACTCATCTGTCCTATTATTCAGTGAAATTATAATGTTAAATTATTTACTAATAGATTTAGATTAGTTGACAAGAATGCATCACTATTTAATATTAATTAATATTGAAGATCTGACTGTAGAAAAAATGTATTGTATGTTTAATTGTTTATATGGGTGAAATGAAGGCCTGCTCAGGGCTCAGGCTGATGCAATTCTAAGATGTTAGAGCTTTGTTCAGCAGTGATGCCAAAGTTGACACATTCATACAAATTTGGTACCTTTTTGCCGTAAAGAAACACTTCTGATACCATGATTCATACAAACTTTTCAGAGTAAGTTTTGGTACTATTGCTAAAATTCTTTCAGCAGTGGGCAGCCCTGTTGTTCAGTTGACTATCAGCCACCATAGATGTAAGTTATGCTGTGCGCACTTTCTACTCCTAGCCTATGTTAAATGTTGAGTAACAATATCATAATAGCTGTATATTAATAGTATTTAATACATTAGTCATTATTAGTAGACATTATTGAATATCTGATTTGAATTACAATTTCCAAATAAACTGTGCATTATTCGCTATCAAAGATCTAACTTCACTTGGTTGTGATGACTGACGATACCAAACTTCCAGATTAGTTGTTAGCAGATACTATGTAAACTTAGGCAAAATGTTCATCTTACATTTATTTTTTTACTATATTCTATTTAGTTTATGTAAGAACTAACTTTATTAATTATTATTTTAAGTATCGAGTATTATAATTACATGGAAGGAATTATGAAATGATGGTATGTAAAGAAATTAAATAAGTTCTATTATATTTATTATTTAATGATTTTTATTGACAATTACTAATAGTAAAGCTACAATAGATAACAAATTATAATATGTATCACATTTGTTTTTTAACAATATACGAGGGGCAGTCAATAAGTTTTGCGAATCGGTAGGGCAAAACAGAGGAAAGGGGATGGCTGTTTGTGGGGGTGTTAGAAAAAGTTATGACAAGTCAGGACCTGCAGCCACACGCTCCTGCCTTGTCTATTTAAGAAGCAGTAGCTGATCGCAGATCGTCAGTCACAAATTTTTCAACAATGGAGAAGGTCGAGCACCGCGCAGTGATCAAATTTTTGACCAAGGAAGGCAAGAATGCAAAAGAAATCCATGAACGCATGGTTGCAGTGTACACTGACACCACCCCTTCCTATGCAACCATTGCTCACTGGAATAGGGAGTTCCGCCATGGTCGTGAGTCCCTTGAAGATTACCCCCATCCAGGATGCCTGTCAGACATGACCAATGAGGACAATGTGGCCCGTGTGGTTAGGATGATCCTCGAAAATCGACGGGTGAAGGTCGAAGAAATCGAACGAGAACTTGGAATATCACATGGAAGTGTTATCAACATCATCCACGACAATTTGGCCATGACCAAGGTCTCTGCCCGTTGGGTCCCTAGAAACCTCACACCCCATGATCGACTTCAACGTCGTCAAAGTCCACAAGGCTAGAGTTGCACAAGCTGCCTGTGTGAGTGCGGACTCAAGGAGCTCAACCATCCCCCCTACAGTCCAGATCTGGCCCCTAGCGACTACTTTTTATTCTGCCAGCTCAAGGCTGCATTGCGTGGACGCCGGTTTGGGGACGATGAAGATGTTCAGCTCGCCGTCCAGGAGTGGATTGAACAGCAGTCGGGAGATTTCTGGTTGTCAGGAATTCGAAGCCTCAGGGACAAGTGGCGCAAGTGCATTGAAGTTGAGGGTAGTTATATTGAAAAATAATAAAACACTTTTCCTCATATCTCATTTCCTTATATCCAAAATGCAAAACTTATTGACCACCCCTTGTATATCATATAATCAATATTCTATTCGTGAAAGAATTGTAATCAGAATTGCAAAAATTTTGGAATCGTCCCATCTCTACTAATTATTTCACCTTGTAAATTTCCCTAGCTTTCTGATTGGTCTCGTTGATGCTGAGTCAGTTGTAGTTCACACCATGGAGCCGAGCCGAGTCCTGCAGTCTCCTATGGTCAATATCATCTCAGCATACACTATGATTAATGTAGTGGAGATGTATCTAAATAAGATATGGGAAGGTGCACTCACCAGCTTCCACAATGTCTTCAAAATGGCAGAGGAACTCCTCTAGGAGATAGGCTCATCACATGACACCATTCCTGTGCCTTGAGTTTTGAAAAAATTCGGATGAGAGAGCTAGTGCTCACTCCTGTGTTAGTTAATTATTATCAATGCTGTGTAAGATAACCATATTAATGATCAATCCCCTTTTCTCAGAGAGAGGAATTCAGGTTATCCCCCCCCCCACACACACACATACACTTTTATCCTGGATCTGCTATTTTAAATGTCAGAGTTTTTAGAACTATTCTTCAAAGATTCATAATTAAATATTCTTGAATAACATGATATATAGAAATTAGAAGCATATACAGCAGAGGTAATATAAATTACGTACAAAAAAAGAAAAGATTCAGTGCTTTCATCTTAATTATATCATACCACATTCAAGGAATTAATTTTGTTTATTTATATTCAGAGGGTCCCACTTGGCAACTTCCATCAAGGCATCAGTCATTGAAATTAAATTAGTCTATAATTAGACTACAGCGGTACCTTGATTTACGAGTGAACCAACTTACGAGTTTTCCGAGACACAAGCTATTGCTCGGGTGATTTTCTACTTTGTGGCACAAGCCAAGATTTGAGGTACGAGTTATAAGTGAGCGAACAAGCTTAAAATACACGATCACTAGGTAGTGCAGCTAGCGTGTATCCACATTTGCCCAGACTTGTTCAGTTCAGGTGGTTACCTTGCTGTGCAAGCAGCTCTCTCATATCACTGTTGCTTTTTCCATCATGTTTTGTGCTTTTGTGTCGTTATTTCATTGTGAGTGTCAATGCCAGTTGTGAGAAGAAAAGGATATTCTTTGGAATTAAAGCATGCAATCATTGCAAAACATGAGGTGTGTGTGTTGTCAACTTGGCGAGGCAATACAAGTGTAGTACATCTACAATATATACGATTTTGAAACAGGAGTGATAATTCTGTAATGCCAGCCAAAGGCATTAAGATCATTTCAAAACTCCAGACCTCTGTATGGCAAAAAGTTGGTGTGGTTGACGGAGAAGCAGCTCGCAGGAGATACTGTGATCGAGAGCATCATCTGTGAGAAGGCATGAGCCATTTACAGGGATTTAGTGCAGCAGATGGCAGGAACATCAATGGATGAGGCATTGGAAGAATCATTCAAAGCCAGTTGGGGATGGTTTGATAATTTTAAAAAGAGGACTGGCATTCACTCCATCATCAGGTATGATGAGGCGGCAAGCTCGAATGTGAAGGCAACTAAGGATTTTATTAAGACTTTCACCGAGCTGATGGAGGCCGAAGGATACATCCTCTAGCAAGTCTTTAATTGTGATGAGACAGGGCTGTTTATTAAGCTCATCTCCATCTGATCTTCAAGGTAAAGTACGCTTAATTATTTTCTTACATTCTCTTTTATTATGTTTTATTACTTTCTTATGCATTATTTGTTATTTATAAAGTACATTTTTCTTATTTAAAAACTTGCACTTGTTTTGGTTTTTTTTGGGGGGGGGGCTGGAACTGACTAATGGCCTTTCCATTAATTTCAAGGAGGGAAACTACTTTGATATCCGAGCAAATTAAGTTAAAAGCTCGGTCACAGAACGAATTAAACTCTCTAAGTCAAGGTATCACTGTATATTTTAAAAAAAAGAAAAAAAACTAAAACAAAGGAAGAACATACCTATATGGTGTCAAAGAGCAACCCACCTCCCTTCAGCATCAGAGATGGACCTAACACCCAAAAAGATCGCCTCTTCTAAAAACTCAGCTATTTCACATTCTGGAGTGTAGGAACTTATCCTGATTACAAAGGACAAATGGTAGCAACCCCACTCATACTGGTACCAGGAAAGGTAACATGCATAAAGATCCCCGAGACTGGGACATTCAACAAGATGTGTCAAACAGTTGGGGGGACAATGCATTTATCACAGTATGGTGAAGGGCAGCAGTTTATCAAAAGGAGAGTTTGCCAAAGTCAAAGATGACAGAAAGTAACCTGAAGCTGTCTCAGCATTGCCATCCAGGTTGATAGGGAAAAGTCACAGTACGATGGCACACAACTAAGTTCCCAGTCTCCCATCTATTTTGGCAGACAGTCCGAAAGAGTGACCTGATTCCTGCCATCTAGTAGGAGTTGGGAAGAGAGAATTGCTGGGCTGGTCACCCAGTCCTTGCAAACTGTTTGACATCCTTATTTCCTGCAATCCTATGTCCAGGAGCCAGGCAAGACTATCTCAACATACTCCTGGGTAGCAGCTGCGGCATTATAGATACCTCAAAGCAAAAGAGCTGAGATTCCAAAGCTTCAAGGGCAATCGAAGCAGTATAAATCACAATTTAGTCTCTGAACTGGGCATGATGCATAATCTCCCATACTGAGTAGTGTATTGCAACCATTTTGGCTGTGAAGACATGAAATGCATTGTAGAGGCCAACCTATCTTAACTGATTGCCTGCAGCAGGCCCCAAATCAAAGTTGCCAATTTTTCCAATCGTCTATATATAGTCATTCCCACAAAACGGACTAAAAATATATATAGGGGTGCAGCAATTATACCATTTGCTTTCATGACTATATTTAGTTTGGGGCGCAATTTCACCATAAGTTTGATTACTATATTTAGTTTATGCAGCAATTTCATATATATATATATATATATATATATATATATATATATATATATATATATATATATATACAGTAAACCCTCTATATAATGAACTATATGGACGGGGGGTCATTCGCTAAAGCCAAAAGTTCGTTAAACCTGATGGGTGTTAAAAGAAATGGAAATAACGAACCAAGTTTGTTATGTATATGTATGTAATTACTAATAAAGTTAAGTGGACTACACAACATAGTATTAATACGAACCTTGCACTGTAGGAGACATGTGACATACCAACACTCACTCAGGCTGGTCATAACGATTGCCTGTTAAACCCGATGAAGTTCGGCAATGAAATTTGCTTTGTTATATCCAAAATTCATTATATTAAGGTTCATTATATCGAGGGTTTACTGTATATATATATATATATATATGTAAATAAAACCAGTGTGGAGGAGCATAGTATTTATTATCTCGAGACTAGTTTCGGCATGGAGTTTGTCATGACAAACTCCATGCCAAAACTGGTCTTGAGATAATAAATACTATGCTCCTCCAAAATGGTTTTATTTACATATTTGGAATTTGTCATTGGATTTAACAATTGTTCTGATATATATATCTATATATATATACCAGTATATTACCAAGAAAAACTGCCATGACTTTACTAAGATTAGGAGTTGCTCATATATATACATAAAGTTGTTGTGTTTTTTTACTTTATCTATAAATCTACATATAATGTGAATAAAACTTGACTTGATAATTTTGTTTATTTATGCATATATGTTCAGGACTTGCAACCTGAATGTAGGTTTACCTCCATCTCCCCCTCAAATTTTTTGTTTATCTATTGAAGATTTTCCTGAAAGCAACATAACATAACATAACATAACATAATTACACGGATGACAAAAGCCACAAGGGCCTATCAAAGGTCATCCGCCTCCGTCAAAACCCACCCACAAAAAGCACCATCACCAGGGGAAGACAAAAGCAAAGTCCCCCACAATATAATATAACGGATGACAAAAGCCACAAGGGCTCATCATAGGTCATCCGAGTCAAGCGGCCTCTTTTTCAAGGCACCCAAACTCCCAGGAAAACTACATCCAGAGGATTGCATCCAGAAACAAGGGTATCACCAATCAAGGCTTGTCAAGAACTAAATCATGCAGCTATAGATATATACAAACAATATTAATATATACAAAACTTAGGAACCATCACAACCTTCCCTTCCCATAAACTCATCCAACCTACTCTTAAATACATTTAAATTTGGACTACCTACTACCCTCTGCGGCAATTTGTTCCAGAAGTCTACCACTCTATTGGTGAAAAAATACTTTCTTAAATCCAACCTACACCCTTGCTTTTTAATTTTCAATTGGTGACCTCTAGTCCGATTTCCATCATCTAACTCAAAAAACTTGCTAACATCCAATTTATCTATCCCAGAAAAAATTTTAAAGAGCTCAATCATATCCCCTCTCACACACCTCCTTTCGAACGAGAACATATTTAATACCCTCAGTCTATCTTCATATTCAAGGTGCCTCAGGGAAGGAATAATCTTTGTTGCCCTCCATTGCACTGACTCAAGAAGGTTAATATCGTGTCTAAAATGTGGGGACCATGCCTGTATACAGTACTCTAGATGTGGCCTAACATAAGAGTTATAGAGTTTAAGAATAACCTCCTTACTTTTGTAACTGACATTTCTCTTAATAAAACCCAGCACTCTATTTGCCCTTTTTCTTGCTTCAATACACTGCTTAGAAAACCTTAATGACTTATCTATTACTACTCCTAGATCTTTCTCATCCTCTACTGAGCTCAGCCAATGCCCATCCATTTCATAGTTAAATTCTCTATTATCTTTTCCCATGTTAATAACTTTGCACTTATCAATATGCAGAGTGGAATCTTGCAAACGTTGCACTGTATACACTTCTTTTAGGTTTGAGGAGAGTGCACTAAGTTTTTTTTTAATAAAACTAAATATATTCTCTGCTACAATACTGTAAGTAGATTTTTTAGATAGCGTCAATATTTAGCATCACTGCAAAATTGGCTTATATTTTAGAGGGACTAAATATAGTTACACCGCAGTTAATGGGTTAAATAGTAGAGAAAAAAGGAAGGGAAATTGACCATTACATGAAGATTTTTCCATTTTGATGGCCATTGACCATTTTAACATTAGCAAATCATAAAATAGAAAAATCTACATGTATTGAAGTCAGTCTCTACCCATTTTTCTCTAATATATATGATGTATCCTTCATCTGTCCTTCATTCATTATATGAAGCCAATTTAATAAAGGTAAAAGCACTCAGAATATTATTTTCTTTCCCAGCAGGTAATTTATACCCTTGGTCTCATGCAATTAATCTAAGCTTCTTACCAGCATAGCTAATATTCTAATATAAGGAGCTTTGTAGAATAACAAATTACTTTGTAATGTTATAAATTGAGAAAAAAAAATCACTGGTAATACTAAATAAAAATAATTATCTTCTTCCTTTTTATACTTAATCCCTTCCATACAATGGATCATCTATTTGATCAATGCAATTAGTTATGTACCATACCTAATTTAATGCAATCGCATGGAAGGGGTTAATAGAAATGAAGAGGGAGGGGGGGGACTGAAGCTTTGCACTATTTCTTTCCTAAAAAAATTTATGAGGTTTTTCCACCATTCTACATGCATTTTTAAGGCCTTTTATTTATCAGTACGCGCCTACAGTTTAATATGGTACGACTATGGTAGCTACAGGAAAGTCAGCACAAATTGGGACTATTCAGAAACTTACCACATACTATGTTGCTTTAACTTCGCTGTAACGGGAAGCAGTGTTTCTACTAGGCTAGGCCAGTGCCTATTTCATAGGAGAGTATGGTGCTAACTAACATTATACTCAAGAGATCTGATATTTATACAGTAACTAGTATTAACTTATTCTTTGAACTATAGACATGCTAAATAATGTGCAAGGATACAGTATTCAACTTGTGCCCAGGTAGAAGTTTTTCTTGAACGAAGGGTGTTAATTCCATTGAAAACAAGATTCAAAATATCATGCACACACAAACAGCAATCTGAAATCAAATTAAAAACCAGGGTTCATTAGTCCTGTAGATTAGTGTTGACAATTATATTCAAAGAAACTCAATCATGTATAAAACTAAATTAAAAACATTAATTTAGTTGGTGCACTATAATTTTTTCAAATATGTGGACAAATGACATTAGCTATTTAATAATCTGTTCCAAATCTTTATTTGAAAGATTAAAAAATAGCTAAAATTTTAATTATGCATAGTTAAAAACAGCAAGTGAATAAAACAAAAGCAATAAACCATAATACAATAAAAATATAGCAAAGCTGCAAAATAAAAGCTGCTATAAGTTTTTATATAAAAGCTTAGCTAGCAATTTATATGATCAAATAAATAAAACTAAAAATCTATATAATTTCATCACAAAGCTTATCTATTATACTGATTAACTAGAACCTTATATAGTTGCAACTAGCACTTCACATTACTGGAATAAGGTCATTATCAGTAGTATTTTATTGCAATATGATAATAATATCACAATGAACTGTGAAAAGATTTCCTTCAAAATTCAATTGGAGCAAGTCCAGAAGGTGCATCACATCGGCCGTGACACCTGGCTTGGACCCCACTTGATTGTGACTGTACTCATGCATCACATACATAGTGAAACTGGCTTAGAACCATCTTGATTGTGACCATACCCATGCATGACATGGGCAGTGACACCTTTCCAGTGCCCAAATCTCCAATTAGTCTTCATTTCTACCATATATTTTCACTTTCCTTAAATTTACCATCTAGGAATTTCTTTTCAATAATATTTTGACAGATGCTCCTATTGGTTATCCTCAGTTTTCCAAAATATTGCAAGGAACCATTCAATATGTAAAATATTTTTCAAAGAATAAAAAAAATATAACATGATATTGCTTAAAAAACATTGAATGTATATATGATCCTTAATTTCAGATGAAAATGGAAAGGTACCTAAATGGTAGGCAAATTGTGTTCTCTATTAAGCAATTCCTTCTGTAATCTAAGCCAGAGGTTCTCTAAACTGATATAAAATATGCATTTTTTTCAATAGAAAATAAAGAAAAGGATTTGGATAATGTTATGTAATTTAGATGACCTGGCTAAAGACCATTCATCAGGCCAGTAGCCTCAATGAACTACACAGAACAGATGAGGTTCTCCCCGAGATCCATGACTCTGCTTCTCTGTACATTTCTTTTCAGTTGTGCTTCTGTCAGACATGTAGATAGGTAACACACTGTCTTTTGCCCAGGAATAACACCACCACAACCACCATCCCAACAGGAAAATGAAACCATGTTATGAATGTGTTGAACTGTTTGTATTTGTCATTCCATGTAGTATTTTGCACTTAGTTTTAGGTGGTGACTGCATCAGAGCATTGCCAGGAAGACATATGTGATGTGGTCAGGATTTATAGGGGAAGGATGTTGAGGAGATAGTTTGGACAAAGAGAATTTTAGGTGTACATAGATTGATTTATAGGTAATGCTGGCCATATATATTTTATTATTAATTTTAGGCTCTATACTTCTGACTGCCAGCAAAGATATAACCACCCAAATTAATATTTAAAAAGAACAATTTTTTAACCAATCGGTTAAATTAATTTAAAGGGTAAAATCAAAACATAACAAACCCCAACTAAAACCAAAAGGCAAGCACAATCAGGTGCTGGCTGGATACCTGCTTTCTCAGGGACCCTAAGACAACAAAACTATAAAATGGAGGCAGCTAACCTCCTCTAGCCCCATCTGGCCCAGAGTCAGGAATGCAGGACCTAATCCTGAGTACAAGGCACAAGGGTAGTGTTTGTTTTTGTTTTTTAAATTCAGGCGGTCATCTGGCAGCTGCCACCAAGGATATAGCCACTAAAATAACAAAAAAAAAGCCTACTTCTAGGCTACTTTAAATAAAAAAATTAATATAAAAACAAATAAAATAAAACAACCAAACAAAAAAAGACAAGGTATTCTCTAGTATCAGAGGGAGGCCTGCCTCCCTCTCTCCCCTAGTCTGAATGTCTATACAAAACCCAACAAGCTATATAGTATATACAATGTAGGAGGCCAACCTCTCCCTAAACCTCAAGTAAGCCACAATAGGAGTGCATGAACATGAGACAGGTAATGCACAAATAGCCCCCAGACTGGTGGGTCCAGGCAGTTGTCACAGTAACATTGAGGGGAGAGCTCCATCATATGGTGCACATCCTGAGTGTGTGTCTGAAGTGAAGGAGACAGAAAGTGATATGAAACTGCTGAGGCAGTGGAGAGAATATCCATAGGGAAAAGTCAGTGCAATAGCACACAAAGTTCTAATTGGCTGTCTCCCATCTTCTTTGCCATGCAGTCCCAAGGGCTGACCAGATTTCTGCAATGTAGTAAGAGTGAGGAAGAGTAAAATGCGGATTCTTTTGTCTAGTACTGTTGGCACCATTGAGTCAGCGAGGATGCGATGAGAGCCATTGGTAAATTCAGAAGATGCTAAGCTTGTGCATATAAGTGCATAATGCATGTAAAAGGTATAGAGTCCACCTTCTGCAATTCATAACAGGCTAGGATGCATGAAACTCTCAGCGATAGTCAAGCTTTGACCTAAAAAGGAGCTGCTTTTTTTAATGGTGCCTATGTCGTGAGTACTACCAAGAGCATAAGTCACAGCAGTAAATTTTAGCCTATTTTGACTACATAAAAACAACACAAAATACAAACTAAACAAAAAAAACAACAATATAATGAAGAACCAAGACACACTCCAGCATGAATCCATCCTGAACACAAAGGGTAAGTGGTAGCAACCACACTTGTCCCAGTATTGGAACAGGTAACAGGTGCGAAGATCACCCAGACCAAGACATTCAACAAAAGTATGCCAAACAGTAAGAGGAGAGAACAGAGATATCGCAGTAAGGTGCATGATGCGCACTACATCAAATGATAGTACGTAACACATGTGCACCCATTCAAAGAAAACAGAAGTGACCTGAAGCCAACACACAGCATTGGTGGATAGGCCCACACCAAAAAGTTGCAGTGCAATGGCAGCAACCTTAGGCTCCCATCAACCATCTCCCAGCTTCTTTGCCAGATAGGCTGGAGAGATGCTCTGATTCCTCCTATGTAGTCAGTGTGAGGAAGAGTGAAACAATGGTCTGGTTGCCCAATTCTTGGGACTCTTTGGTACCCTCATCAGCATGCTCACTCCCCACAATCCCTAAATGTCCAAGAACCCAGCAGAAGATAACTCGACATTGACCTGGCTCGCAGGCAACAAGCCACATGTAAGTCACTGAAGATTACAAATCAGTCTCAAACTGGGCATGATGCATTATCTCCTATAGCAGTGTATTGTAACTAGCTCAGCCATAAAATACAGATGCAGTGCCTGGTAAAACCACACTGACTTCAAACAGAGGTGATACATTTTTTTTTTTTTTTTTTAATTAAGGGGGTATCTGGCGACTGCCGACTAAGGCATAAGTTGCCGTAAACAAACAGCCTAGTTCTAGGCTACTTTAAAAAATTGAACAGGAAACAATAAAAAGAAATAACAATAACAAGGCAATAACAAGGCAATAACAAAAAGGATAACAAAAACAACAACAATTAAACCGGGTTAAATGAAAGGGAGAAGGCCGGCCTCCCCCAAAAAGTCAATAAGTCCACCAGTCAAAGTACACGCACTCGTCCCGAGTACAAGGGACAGGCGGTAGCGAGCCGGCCCATCCCGGTACCGGGACAGGTGTCGTGCGCGAAGATCACCCAGACTGGGACATTCGACAAGAATGTGCTGAACAGTCTGGGGGACGACGCAGTCGTTGCAATAGGGCGCAGGCGAGCGCTCCATCAAATAGCGATGCGTCACACGAGTGTGGCCGATTCGGAGACGACAGAAAGCAACCTGAAGCCGCCGCGGCATTGGGGGATAGGTCCATGGGAACAGTCGCAGAGCAATGGCACGCAACTTTAAGTTCCCTTCGACCGTCTCCCATCTTCTTTGCGGGGCAGTCCGAAGAGCTGCCCGTATTCCTGCCATGTAGTCAGTGTGAGGAAGAGCGAAACGCTGGTCCGGTCACAGAGTCCTCGCGGACTCTTTGGCGCCCTCATTCACCGCAATTCCTACATGTCCAGGAACCCAGCAGAAGATAATCTCGACATCTGCCCGGCTCGCCAAAACCGTGGCGTCACGGATTTCGCGAACCAGGGGATGCGGAGATTCCAATGCCCCGAGAGCACTCAGGGCGCTTTGTGAGTCGCTATAGATCACAATCCGGTCTCCGAACCGGGCACGTCGCGTAATCTCCCATACCGAGTGGTGTATTGCCACCAGTTCAGCCGTGAAGACAGACGCAGCGCCTGGTAGAGCCTCGCTGACTTCAAACAGAGGGGATACGGCGTGGAAGCCGACCCCCTCTTGGGACTTGGAGCCATCCGTATACACTGGCACGGTACCAGCGTGACACGATGTGTGCTCCAAAAAGGTCGAACGCAATACTCCCGGCGCAGTACAAGCTTTGGGAGCGGAGGCGTGGCGACAAATAGCCAAATGTGGTACCCTCCAGGGTGGCGTCCTGGGCAGAACCATTACGCCACCGGCCCGAGAGCTATATCTACCTCTCGAAGGAGTTTCCTGGCCCTAAACCCAAAGGGCTTAGGGTATGACTGGCGTCTCTCGGCGGCATAGGCACCGTCGAGATCAGCTGCGGATGCAGTGAGAGCTGTTAGCGACTGAGGGAGGCGCCGGGCTCGCGCGTACAGGCGAGTGATGCACTGCACGCGGCGCAGAGCGAGTGGCATCTCCCCAGCATCGACCAACAGGCTCTCAATGGGCAAAGTGCGGAAGGCACCGGTCGCAAGGCGAAGGCCGGTGTGGTGGATCGAATCCACCTTCCGCAATAAACGCTCGGCTGCGGATGCATAAAACTCGCATCCGTAGTCGAGCTTCGAGAGAACAAAGGATCGATAAAAAAGCAAGGCAGTAGCCCTATCAGCGCCCCAAGCGTTGAACGTCACGGAACGGAGAATGTCCAAAGCGCGGGTACAAAAGACCCTAAGGCTGCGAATATGAGCCTCCCAGGTGAGGCGTCGGTCGAATACAAGACCAAGGAAACGGTGCGACTCAACCACATCCAGGCGCACCCCATTAAGAAACAAATCTGGGTAGGGAGGAAGCCGTGGTTGGCGGCAGAAGTGCACCACCTTGGTCTTGGCCAAAGAAAACCGAAACCTGTGCGCTTCGGCATAGCGAGAGACGCGGTTCAATGCCTGTTGGAGTCGACGCTCTAGAGTTGGCATCTGGGCCACGCCAAAAGAGATCGAAAGGTCGTCCACGTAGAGCTTAGCGAGAACATCTTCCCGCAGCACCGAGGTGATGCCGTTGATGCTCAGGGCAAAGAGTGTGACACTGAGGACACTTCCCTGCTCCTTTGGGCCGGAGAGAGCTCCTCCCACCCGTACGCGGAATCGACGATCTCGCAAAAATTCAGATATAAAGACTGGGAGGCGTCCTCTCGCCCCCATCGTGCGGAGAGTCTCTATGATACCGTATCGCCATGCGGTATCATAGGCCTTCTCCAGATCGAAAAACACCGTGGCGTAGTGCTGTCTACGAAGGAAAGCCTCGCAGACGGCATTTTCCAGTCGTAGCAGAGCATCCGATGTGGAGTGAAACTTGTGGAAGCTGCACTGTGCAGGAGACAGATGGCCTCCGCTGTCCAGGAAAAAGGCTAATCTAACATTTACCAATTTCTCCATCAACTTGCACACGCAAGAGGTTAGAGAGATTGGGCGGAAACCGGTCGGAGTAGAGTGATCTCTCCCCGGTTTGCGAAAGGCGAGCACAGTAGCAATTCGCCAGGAGTCTGGGAGAAGACCTTCCGCCCAGATCCTGTTGAACAAATCTAACAGAAAGGCCATGCCTCGCTCACCCAGGTGTCGAAGCATAGAGTACGGGACATCGTCCGGACCATGGGCGGTGTCCGCGCACGAAGCGAGAGCGGAACGCAACTCACTCACAGTAAACTTGTTGTTGAAGGGTTCTCTGCCTCTGGAGGTAAAGTCCAGCCGGCGGCCTTCCGCGACATCACGACGTGCATGGAATGCTGGCGGAGCAGCATCACGGCTAGAGAATGCAGAAAAAGCAGTCGCGAAGGATTCCGCCACGGACGCGGGGTCCGAGATTGCGGTCCCATTCTCCTGGAGAACGGGAGGGGGGTCCTGCGAGAACTTGCCCCGAATCCTTTTGACTCGCTTCTAC
This sequence comes from Ceratothoa steindachneri, assembly GCA_963969495.1. Classification (NCBI taxonomy): domain Eukaryota; kingdom Metazoa; phylum Arthropoda; class Malacostraca; order Isopoda; family Cymothoidae; genus Ceratothoa; species Ceratothoa steindachneri. The sequence continues at coordinate 30,871,082 of OZ018328.1, read as the reverse complement.
ACCTCAGCTAAAGGGGTCTTCCCGTTAAGTGAAGACACGTATGCCCGCCAAGAAGAGCGGCGGGCGTGCTTCGAAATATACCGGAACCTAGCCCTAGCCCGACGAAATTCAGCGACAGTGAAATCGTTCAGGCGGCACTTATAGCGCATGTAGGCATAACGCTTCTTCATGAGGACCGTCTCACACTCGGCCGACCACCATGGGAGTGGTCGGCGTGCAAAACGGCCAGACGTCCTAGGAATAGTAGTCAGGCCCACGGCGATGAGGTTGCCGGAGAAGAACTCAACGGCCTCATCTACCGACCTAAACTCCTCGACTGAGATAGAGAATTCAGTCATTTCCTGAAATGCAGGCCACCGAGCCCGCGACAAGCACCACCGAGGTGGTCTCTCAGGCGTCAGTTGCCCTGAAAATGATATTTGAATGGGAAAGTGATCACTACCATGGAGGTCATCGACCACCCCCCAATCAAAATCAGGCTGTGCATCCGAAGAGCACAAAGATAGGTCAAGGCAAGAAAATGAAGCGGTTCTCGGACAGTGATGCGTACACTCATCCACGTTTAGGACACCCATCTCAAAGCTCTTCGATCAGATCGGCAAGGACTTGTCCCCTGGGATTTATGGAGTAATCTCCCCAGAGAGGATGCCTGCCGTTCAGATCTCCAAGCAAGAGATAGGGCCTCGGCAACCGTGCCACGACGCGGCGGAAGTCCCCCGCGTCGAAGTCAGCTGACGGTGGAATGTACGCAGAAATGATAGTATACCTCCTATCCAGGTGCAGCTGCACAGCCACTGCCTGAAAGGAGGTATCTAAAGAGAAAGGAAGAACGGAGACATCATGCCGGGTGTAAACCGCGCATCCCCAAACCCGGCCATCCCGCGGGGGTGGGGTCGCAAGACCCTTATACCCCGGGAGGGCAGGCAGCGAGCACGCGCCTAGCATGGTCTCCTGCAAAAAAATAGCTAAAGGGGAACGGGACGAGACAAGCCTCCGCAGCTCCTCCCAGTTGGCCCGGAGTCCACGGCAATTCCATTGAAGGAATATGCCCTCCAGGCCTAGCTCGGAGGAGACGCGGGGGCCCTCCTCGAATTGAAGACCCTCACGGGAATGGCCGTACGCTTCCCGGGGGCAGAACCCCGGGCGCTGTTGGCCGGACAAAGCGCTGAAGGCGCTGTCGCCTTCGAGGACTTATTGGGGGAGGTTTGGCTCGCCATGCGAGTCTTTTCCTCCCTCCGCCTCGAAACCTTAGGCGGGCGTTGCGGCTTCGGAGGTGGGGGGCCCTCTTTTTGAGGAACCACCGTCTCCGAGCCACTCGCTCCACCTCGGGGCGTGGGCGAGGGGGCCGAAGCTCCTTTGTTGCTGTCCTCCTTTCGGGGAACAGCTTTAGGAACCCCGGAAGATGGCCTAGCGACCATCTTCAGGGGTGTTGCCTCCTGTGAGTCTAACGACTCGGTGGAGTCGCGTGGCCGTTTCGCCTTAAGGGAAACGGTCACGTTGGGGGAAGAGGGGGGAGCCCTGGTTTTAGCCAGGGCAGGGTATGCACCCTTTTTGCTGCCAGCTTTACCAGGGGAGCGCCCAGGTTGGGTAGAGCCCGCAGAAGGGCTCCGAATGGGCGCGGAAACAACCGTGCTCGTTGGCCTGGATGGGCCAGGAGCAGAGGGTGCCTTTCTAACTATTGAGGCATATGACGTCCCAGGCAGTGCCGGGCGCGCCAGGACCAAGTCCTTTGCCTCGCGGAATGAGAGTCGATCCTGGGCCTGAACGGCCAGGATTTCTTTCTCAAGGAGATATGCACCTCATTGCTTCGAAGAAGCAGGGTGCGGCTCTCCGCAATTGACACACTTGGCTACACACGAATTGGAATTATCGTGTACGACCTTGGAGCAATTTACACATACTTCGGGTGACCCCGATTTTGCACGTCTACATGAGCGATTCGTATGGCCGAAGCGGTGACAGTAATAGCACCGCCGCGGCAGTGGCACGAATGCCTTCACGCGGTAGCGGTACCAACCGGCATGCACCGACTCAGGGAGCTTGTCACAGTCGAACGTGACGAAGAGTGTAGGGGTGGGTCTCGAGGCCCCTCCCTGTTTTCTCATCACACGTTCGACCTTGACCACCCCATGGTCGGCCAGCTCTAGGGTGATGTCCTCAATGGAGTAGTTCACGAGTTCCCTCGCATAAACTACTCCTTTCACAAAGTTCATGGTAGAGTGCGGCGTCACACTCACCGGGGTGCCATGAAGTGTCCGAAGAGCACTTATCTTGGCCGCCTCGGCGGGATTCGCCGCATTCGCCAGAAGGCTCCCGTCCGAGAAACGGGTTACCTTCGGCTCTCTACCAATTACACTAGCTAATCCTCTCCTCTGATGGATCATGTTGCCCTTGGACAACATGCTGCAATCAGTGGAGCGAATAACGAGGAAGCGTTTGAAGCCAGCGGGCTCGAAAACGCCAGGTAACCTCTGAATGAGGGGCCCCGATGTCATCGAGGCTCCGCCCTGTGCACTTTTGGTTTTTGTCATTCTTCAGGAGCTCCGTACCCGGGGGGGCAGAGGGGCCGGATGTGCCGATCTTGGCTTGGTCGCTTGCCAAAGTGGCAGCAGACCCATCCGTCCCCGTAGCTCCCGCGGATGGAGAGGAGCCCCGAGTCTTCTTCGTCTTTTTCGTCCTTTTCTTTTTTGGAGAGGCGGGCGGGGAATGAACCCGCTTCTCACCTCCGCCGGCAGAAGCCCCCATGCCAGATGGGCCGGCCTCAGCCAGGTCCCTCTCCGAAATGGAGAAGTTCCTGGTAGTCGTGGGGGCACCTGTCGGAGGAGATCCCTCCCTTCCTTGTATTGCCTCGGAGCCCTCAGCCATTTGAGGGGGACCTTGCATAGGGGCGGACTCAGGTTCGGTGCTTGGCGCCGAGCCTGGATTCCCCCCCATGGAAGGCCCTACCCTCTGAGGCTGGGTCTCCTCAAGGACCATGTCTATCACAGGAGGGGCCTCCAGTTGGCCATCCCCTCCCAGGACATCGCAGGTCCCCTTGGCAGCGTCAAGAGTCATTTGTGGGGAGGCACAAGCCTTAACCCCGGCAAGGTTTAGTATCCTTGCCAGCAGGTCTTTTGAGGGAAGCGACCGAAGGGGCCTGGCTTCCCTCTCCCCCCTAAGGGGGTTTGCCCTACCGAGCCGCTTACACGAGGGGCGGTCGGCAATGGGCTGCCTGCTGGCTTTCTTGGCAGTCCCCTTAGCGAGAAAAGGAGGGACTGCTGCTGGAAATAGGGAGGTGCCCAAAAGCACCTCCAGAGAAGGGAGTGAGGGGGAGTCCCCTACACCCGTATGCGTAGGAGAGAAGTAAGCCTCCTCTCCGGTTAAAGAATTATGGAGGGTCCCCTGCGCAAGCACAAGGGGCAGGACCTCCATTTTCTCGGTGGAGCTGCCCGAGGGCGAAACTGGGCCTGGATGTGGTGCTGGGTCATGTCAACATGGCAGTCAGGAAATCACATTCCTGTACCCCTTACAGGGGTAAATAGAGGTAAACCATTAAAAGACTTCTAATAAAGTCCATTTAGACTGTTGTGGCAGCTTTGTTCTCTACTTCCCTTATAAATGGGCACTACATTTGCTCTTTTCCAAAGAAAAGCCTAATTTAAAAAACAGAAAGAAAATTAAAAATCAAGAGAAAAAATATGAGATACTCGGGTGTCTCAGGAAGGGGCCTGCCTCTCACAGGGCCCCAAGCATGCAACCAAAAATTTAAAAGTTAAGTACTAGCGAGGAGCTCCTCCACTCCAAAGATGCATCACATTATATATAACCTGGCATGCAAGAGCCCACATCCAGCACTAAAGACAAACACTATCAAACCTTTCTTGTACTGGTACCAAGACAGGTACTGTGCATAAATCTCCCACAGATTAGGAAATTCAACTAAAGAGTGATGTACAATTTGGGGCTGTCAAGCAACCCTCACAAAAGCATTCAGGGGTACACTCAATCTTGTGTGTACGTTTTATTTTCTAATTTGGTGAAAAAAATGACGTAATGCCATCAGGGTATCGGAGGTAGGGGTGTAGGCCCATTAGAAGAGCCGGGAAGCAACGGCATAGATCTTTAAATTCTGAAGCTGTCTTATCTTATCTTCCTTGTCATGGTGTCTTGATCCTTGCCATGTAGTCAGTGCAGAGAAGAGGCAAATGGTATTCTGGTAGCTGAGCATGTGCAGCCAGCCTGAAATGGCCAGAAACCCAGCAGAAAATCTTCTTCACTCGTCTCACAGTAATACACAAATACTTTGAACAAGGAGATGCAGAGATTCCAATGCCTCAAGAGCACTCAGTATGCTCCGTGAGTCATCTGGATTATAAAACAATATGCAAGATTGGCACAGTGAGTAATCTCCACACTAAGTGATCAAGTGCACCCAGCTCAGCTATGAAAACAGGGGCAGCACCCAGAAGAGCCCCAGGGGCTTCTAACAAGGGGGTGATAGCATAGAAACTAACTCCCACTTTAGAAATGGAGCCATCGGCTCACACTTGTATGGCTAGTGTGACATGATATATCCTCCTGTCTTTTTGCTTTGTGCCTATCTGGCAACATATATAAACTCAAAAAAACATGAATAGAATACTCACTCCTGGTGCTATGGAAGCTTTTGAAGCAGAGGCATTGCAACATTCAAAGGTGCTATCCTCTTGGGTTGTGTCTTGGGCAGAACATCGACACCAATGACCCAAGTTATAATGAACTCTCCAAGGAGTTTCCTAGCCGTGAAACAAAAGGTTTAGGGCATGATTAGCATCTCTTGTCAACATAGGTACTGTAGAGATACCATTGATGCTCATGGCAATGAATGATGCTGAGAATATTTCTCTGCAAGCAACACAACTCTTGCCTTATGGGCACTCAGGGCACCCTGATGATATTCATTCATCCTTGGTTACTGAAATAAGGGGTGGAAAGTATTGCTGTTGGTCTTGAAATGTTTATTAGATCACCAGCATTTGGAGAAATACCTAGTGATTGGAAAAGAGCAAATGTAGTGCCCATTTATAAGGGAAGTAGAGAACAAAGCTGCCACAACAGTCTAAATGGACTTTATTAGCAGAGTGACAGGGAGGCTATAGGGGTAGACTGGGAGGTGAGATGCAGGGGAAGAAAAAGCTAATCATACTAGAAACAATAAAAAAACTGTAAAAGATTGATAAAAAATAAATCAGAGCAAAGTAAAGAAATTAAAAATAGTAGGACTTATAGCATGGTCAGGAGCCCAGAATGGCTTACAAAGTTAAAAAGGAATCCAGAGTGAAAGGATGGGCCTTCCACTAAAATGCAATCAGGCATTAGCTAAGATGCGTGATAGGCCAGAGAAATAGTCACAATAAAATGACTCCAAGGGGGGGCAGTTTATAAGGTGGTGATGAATAGAAGAGGGGAAAGAGCAAAGGAGAAAAAGAGGGACTTCTGAGGGCCCTTGGCACTCACCAGATGCCCGGTTTAAGCTACAAATAGCCACTCAAGAGACAGTAAGGTGCCACCTCAAATCTCCGGGAAGAGAGGTGATTGGTAGACCATGGTCCAGGTAAATGGCTTAATGTGGCAAAGCTTATTCTGTGGTAGTTTTTTGGGGAGGAGGGGGGTCACCTCAACTCACCTGTGCCCACCTTTTATTTCAGGTTCTGGGGAAGGAGGGAGAACAAGCAGCCAGGAAGCAGTGTCTGGCCCCTGTCTTTTCCCTCCCATAGGTTGTGAATGAAAATTTTGGTGACAGAAAAGTGAAAAAGTGTATTTGTGTTTAATAGACTTTGGAAACTTGTTTATGAGCCAGTGCATGCAAACAAGTGGAACTGGATGCAAAGAGGGGTGTGTATTGGTGGGAATATTGTGTATGAGTGGTATATATGTATATAAGAGAGGGGAAATACGTGAGAAGAACACAAGGATGGGACAGATCTAGCTAGACACCATGGCCCTTTCCTCCTCCCCCAACTCCACACTCAAGGAGACCAAGAGGACTCACTTTAAATGCGCAAGAATTTTAAAGAGACCACCCCGGGGCAAATTAGTGGCCACATAGTCTAGGCAGCTTGTAGTTGTGGTTGGGCCAAAACTGCATTTTTATGGAAGAGCAAGCTTGCGAGATTGTGTAAATATTGCCTTATTTGAAGTACAATTTTTTTTATATATATATACACTCAAGTAAAACACTGAATAGATTGATACTCTTTGAATTGCTAAAAAATATAAAACAAGTGAAGGGCAGAGTAGTTAAAAAATATAAAATTAATAAAATAGCAAAAGTCTCAGCAGTAAATATTGATACCACCTGTCTCAATGATTCCGAGAATAAATCCAGGGGAGGCATCTGCCACCCCCACACCAAGATCAGTTTGGGAGCAGAGCATAAACATGGCATAGGGAAGGGTGAGCCAAAAGATGGTGAAAAAATATATCATATGCTACCTGAAGAACAACAAAGGGTTTTTCCAAATCCCACAGAGCAGTGCAGACAATGGGGAAAGGAGATAGTCAGCTCAGTGGATCTAAATATGTAAAAGGGAAGACAAGGTTGGGTAGATTCATGCCTGTGATGTGGTGAGCCATTCTAAGATCCAGAGACCTGAGTATATTTGGGGATCTATCACAATCGGCCAATGATCCAGTTGCAAAGACTTTTGGAAACTTCCAAAGTAGGAAGTTGTACATGGTAAATATCCTGTAAACAAATCTGAAGGCAATTCAAAGGGAGGGAGAGAAAAATGCTTTCAGTATAGACACTATGTATAAGGAAGGTGTGAAAAATGCTGCTGGAATACCTAACACCAATATTACGCAGGGTCCAACATGCTTAGGGGCAAATATGAGGCTGAAGAGTATGCCTCACACTGATAGCTGAGCTTAGACTGGAAAAGAGAATATAATTTCCAAAGGATCCACCTGTCATTACTACAGAGGTGTGTGAGAGCATTTTTAAAAGGTCCAATCACCTATAAACATCTCTGCTTCAGGTCCCTAAGGTAGGGATACCAAGAGAGTCAGGAGTCCAAAATGAAGCCTAAGAAAGGGATTTCTTTAATGCATAATTCATTGGCGTTTTATAAAAATAGGAGGGTAGGGAGATTCTTGAGCACCTTGCAGTTGGCAAAGTGCCTTGGTCTTTAAGAGGGAAAATCTAAATACTTTTTCAATGGCTGGTTGTGTACGCCATCAATAGTCATCTAAATGCAGCAACTAGTGGGAGGACAAACAGAGAAGAACCAGGTCATCAACAAAGTCATTGACACTCCTTCAGGGAGTGTAGAAACCAAGCTATTTATGGCAAGAGCAAAGCAAGTGACACTTAAAAGACATTACCCAAGGGACTCCTTCTTATTGGATGCTAAGTCCAGAAAATTGATGGCCAGATAAGAAACTGGAAAAACAGTGTAAGAATCCTGGCAAGGGTCAATCACATAGCTGATACAGATGATTTTTTTATTTTAGGAGCCTATCTGGCGACTGCCTACTTGGGCATAAGTCGCTGTACACACGCCATAGCCGATACACAATGCCATGTGGTTGTCATAGGACTTCAATATCAAAAAATATGGCCAGTACATGTCTGTGGGAGAAGGGTTCCAATAAAGTAACCTACAACCTAACCAAAAGGTCAATGGCATTTTGTTTCCATCAATAAAACTGACTGAAAAGGTGTCAATAGGCTTTGGGACTCCAAATACCACAACAACCGGACATTAACTATCTTTTCCATGAGTTTGTTGATGCAACTCATGAGGACAATGGACCAGTAGTGTTGTTGTTAATGTGTGTGACAGAGGTGTATGTGGGAGCCATTCTCCCTATTTTTCTGCTATGATTTTCAACACTTTTCCTTAATCTTTGTAACAATGGGCTAGGTAGGCCTTTATTTAGTCTATCTTTTAGGCTTTTGCAAGACACTCTTGGTATCTACTAACATCAAGAGTATTTTCATCCTTGGAGCCATGTGTTGGATCTGCACAAAAGGCTATTTCCTGACTGACTCTCAAAACAGACAAGCTCTTTTGAGAATCACCATCTCTTGCAAGGGGGACATCCCAAGGCACAATTACCATTAATTGGCCATCATTTGCCCTCCCTATTTCCCACTCTCTTGCCTCTCCTTGATTGTTGGATTTTGATCATTTATAAGAAGGAAATGATTGGAGAACTGCTCTATTTTTTTTGTGTAGGAATTTTTTTTTTATTATAGTCTAATTTTTGTTACTATTCTATATTCTTGTTTGTATAATTTGTATCCTTTGCTCCTGGACTTTTACCTCACAAGCGGCATTAACACTTCCGAGTCCCAAACCTTAGTGAAAAATGTGGGGCTGGATAGAATTCCACAACAGTGTGCTAGGGATAAACCATACTTTATGGGATTAAAGAAAGACAGAACGATAGCTGTCTTCCAAATTCAGTTGAAGACATCTAACAAGAAGGACTATGTAGATGAAGGTGCTGGAAGAAATCATAAGGGACATTGGCTCAGCTCATAGTCACAAAGGAGGCAGCAAGGATCACAAAACTATGTAACAATCTATCTCTAGACCAGGGGCACTACAACCAGTGTATTTACCCCTGCTCTAGTTGAGGGTCCGTTTGGGCTCAACGATACCATGGCTATTGCACTTGCACACAGTCCACCCCACAAAGGGACTGTCTTCTTCCTGGGCACTGAGTCGCATAGTAAAACTGAATTCTCTGCAGCCAAAACTATCAGAAAAGTGAAATAACAAATGGGGCAAACCCAATATCTAAAAATGGCAAATGGAAACAAGTTCTTGAAGTTGGAGGGAAATAAAAAGAGTTGAGGTAAACTTGAAAATAATTAAAAAAACAAAGGTTTAAGTTGAGTGAAAAAAAAATGCTAAGTGGTACTTAGATTTTTTTTATAGGAATTACTGCATACCATTGGTAGTCCAAATTTAAATATTTTCAAAGGCAGGTTTAGAGAGTATATGGGAAATGAAGATTATTGTGGTCTTTGAATTTTGGTTGGGCTATGAATTGTAATTAATATTGATGTATATTTTAGTTGCATGATTAAGGATTTGACAAGCCTTTAAAATAGTGATGACTGAGGTAATACTCTGGCTACATCCTGAGGATGAGTGTGGCCAAAAGTATTGCCTTTGCCTCAGCACACTTTGTTTTTCATTTCCTTGTATAAGCAGCTATAGAGTAGTAAAATCCATAAATTTGAATGCTGCTGAACAATAAGAACTATAATATATCATTGCAGATATTTAATAAATATAATTATCTAAAAATCTTACCTGTATAAATATTCTCAAATGATAATATCTTGAAATATTATACTACTGGATTTTAAAGCAGTAGGAAAAAAGTCTTTGATTGGATATACTTCATTATGCATAGAGTTTCAGCTGTTCCATAAAACTAGAAAAAAAAAAATTTATAACCTGTATAGGTAAATATATTTGTTTATATGAAATGTCATTTAAAAATCACAAAGAAAATAACCAGAAACATCATCCATTTATCTTTAATTGTATTCTCTTGTTGTCTTATGGGCTGGGCTTATTAGCCTAGCCCAAACAGCACTTCAAGGAGCTAAGTTAAGCCATACCAGGTGTAGTATGTCAATGGATGGAATCATGATTTGTGGTGGCTGCCACAAGCAGTAGATATCTTTGGTTCGGATTTTACATTAATCAGTAAGTTCCCACTGAGAAATATGACATCTTAAATGAGTGCAGATTTGTGGTAAATCCATACCAATCTTTGTTTTCTTGTTGTTTTATGGTTTAAAAGTAGTTGGGAGAACTGACTAATACCTAGCACCTAATGTTTGTTTCACATTTTTAGGTAATTTATTAGCATTCACACTACTATTTTGCTGTATATATTTTTTGTGTATATAGTGGTGTAAAAGTTGTAGGGTTTTTTATTTTGTCATATTATATATTCTCTTTATTGCTCTCCTTTATATGCCAACTAATTCAGGGAGCTTTCCATGCCTAGTCAAAGTATGAGGTACGAGTGGTTGTAATCCCATTCATTATGGTAATGGAGCAAGTACCGTGAATGAAGCTCCCCCTACCTAGGCATTCAACCAAAAAGTGCTGGGGTTGTCTGGTAGACCAATCCATCTCCCATAAAGGTTTAGGTGAGTGCACTATCAAATGGAGCTGTGTCCATTAAGTGTATCTGATTCAGAGATGACAAAATAATATTAAGCATTGGAGGTTAGGTGCCATTGCATAGAAAATCAATTCTTGTATGCTGTTTTGCATCTTCTTTACCATACAGTACGAGGGGCTGACCCAATTCCTGTCAGGTAGTCAGAGGGAGAGCAAAATGACTGTCCATTTGCTGCCTATGCAGACAGCATGGCCCTCTCATGTACAAGATCATTTCCAGCAACCCTATATGTCCAGGAACCCAACAGAAGACAGTCTTGACTTCCTCCCAATTCGCAGCAGCCACCACATCATAGACTGCAAACTGAGTGTTAAAAATACCATGCCTAAAGGCACTTATCATACTTTGTGAGTCACACAAAACAACTGGGAATCTCCCATATCAAGTAGTGTATTGAAACCAGTTCAGCTATAAATATAGCTGCAGTGAATGGAAGAGCTCAGACAGCTTCAATTCAAACAGGTGAAAGGAGGCCTGGAAGCTGACACCCCCTTCAGATGTGGAAGCTTTGGGAGCAGAAGGATGGTGGCAAGCCATCACAGGTGGCATTCTTACCTGGTAGGGCCTACCAAGGTAGCACCCTGGAGAGAACTATGCAAGCCACTGGTCCATGAGTTATAATTTACTCTTGAAGTTTCTCAACACTAAATCTAAAAGGTTTAGGATATAATTGGTGTTTCTCATCACCATAGACACCATTGAGATTGGCAATGAACAAAATGAGGGAAATTGTGACAGGCGAAGAAAATGAACCCACAAGTACAAATGCACTGTTATGATGTAGAGCAAATGTAACTGAATGGCCCTTGCATAGTGTGACTCGTGCAAATGTGGCTTTGGTAGAGGAGGTGAGTCAGTTGCATGATGAATGCAAGTGATTAAGTGAGTTGGTGCATGAAGTGAGAAGGGATGCGAGTATATGCATAAAGAATGTGGCAGGGACTAGGAGGGTGAAAGATAGGCCTAGACTAGGGACTGGGGAGAAAGAAGCGACTGATGTAAATGAAGATGAATGTTGGCTGAATGTGGATAGAATGGCTAGGTTAGGACAGGTTAGGAGTGTGAGTAAGAGACATGGAACCGGTTAGGTTGACTAAGAGATTCAATGCCCTGAGAGAGGAAGAGGTTGACAGTGATTTGTCTGATGTGGTTGTGACTGAAAGTGGAATAAGTGGTAGTTTGAATGAGAACAGGAGGTAGGGTAATGCTAGGCCTGTGGGGACTAGGAGGATGAGTGAGGTGCTTGTGATGGATGGCTCTCAGATTAGATATTTAGATAGGAAGTTGAGTGCAAGCAAATGGAAGTGAGTGAGAGTTTGTTTGCCGGGTACTGGTGTAAATGATGTCTCTGAGAAGTATGATAGTCTGCCGCATCGTAGGCGAGAGGCGTCGAGGGGGGGACAGTATATAAAGAGTAGTAAGATGGTCGGGGCTAAGGTCGGATGGTACTCCCCCGTGGGTCGCCTCGATGGCCTCGCCCTTCCGAAGCAGCCGAGGGGTATATCCGATCTGGTGTCTGTGTGTGAGAGGGATGCAGTTGTGATTATCCATGTGGGAGTAAATGATGTGAAGAAGGTGGGTTCATGTGAGTTACGAGAGAGGTACAAAGGGTTAGTTGAAAGGATAAGTGAAAGTAGAGTAAATGGCATTGTTTTAGGTGTGCTTCCAAGATTGGATGTGGGGATGGAATGGTTGTCTTGTGCAATTAGACACTAATTTAACATAATTTAATTTCACGGATGACAAAAGCCACAAGGGCTTTTGAGAAAGGCCTGTGTGAGGAGTAAGGATTAGTGTTTGTAGATGTATGGAATGGCTTTTGGAGGAATAAAGCATTGTATGCATGGGTTGACATGTTGTGGCAGGAGTTAGATAGTGGCATTAGGTCTTTGCAGGTGGGAAACTAGTTACTGATATTGGTCAGGGAAATACACGAGTACAGAGTGGGGGAGGAAAAGGAAGGAGATGCAGAGGAGATAGAGCGGAAAGTATACATTCTAAAAGAGGTGCTTCAGGGATAGGAGGGCTGAGTTGTCTTTATACCAATGCTCGTAATCTTAGAAATAAGAAGGATGAGTTATTTAATTATATTATTGATGAAGATAGATATAATATGTGTAATAGAATCATGGGTTAATGAAAATAAATTTAATGACAATGTGAGTGAATTTGAACTAAAGGGTTATGATATGTACATTAGTCAAAGGAGAGGTAGGACTGGTGGTGGATTGATTATTTATATCAGAAATATCATTTCTTCAAATCTAAATAATTCTATAAAGCAAGGAGAAGTTGAGTCACTGTGGATAGATATTAGGGTCAGTAAAAATAGGATAATACACTTGGGAGCCTTTTACAGACCACCTGGACAGACTGATTGTAGTGATGAGTTAATGATCGGGGAATAAGTAAAGGATGTGAAGTAGATACAGTTATTCTTGGTGACTTTAATTTAAATTCTGTGGACTGGGAAAATATAAAAGAAAGGGATTGAGCAAGTTGTAAGTTTATAGAATGCTTTAAGGATAATTTTTGACTCAATTTGTTAATAACTTGATTCAGGAATTGACTGTCGGGTAAGCATTGGAAAATAGTGATAATCAAATGGTTTGTTTTAACTTGGGAATAGTGAAAGGTAGGCCATCAACAAACTCTACGAAAATTCTAAATTTTTATAGGGGTGATTATAATAAATTATGCTACTTGCTAAATCAGATTAGGTGGGATATAGAATTCAGTGGAAAGAATACTTATGAGATATGGGACACTTTTAAGACTATATTAAACATAGTCTAGGAGCAGTGCATGCCAATGAAGGCTATTAGAAAGAAATGTAGGAAGTCATTGTGGTGGAATCAGGAGATAGCTAGGAAAATTTCTGAGAAGAAAAGGGCATACCAGAGATTACAGAGAGAAATTAGTTTTGATAATTTAAATCATTGTAGGTCAACCAGAAATGAGCTAAATAAGATTAATCAGAAGAGCAAAAGGGGGGCAGAAATTAATTGAGCACAAAATTATAATAAAGATCCAAGAAAATTCTTTAGCTATTATAGAATCAATAACAAATCTAACAGTGATAAAATATGGCCTATTAGATATGAAAAGGTTTTGAATGAATCTGATGAGGAAATAGTAGAGGTTCTTAAGGATCAATTTCTTTAGTATTTACAGGAGAGAATCGAGATAGATTAATTGATGATAATTCTAGCTCAAGGGAAGTAATGTTGAATATTATTAATTACAAGGAAAATGGGTCTCTCATTGAATATATTTATAATCTTATTGCCAGTAAAGAACTTGTAATAATAGGAGACTTCAATCTCCCCACAATTTCTTGATTGAATGTAGTTCCTGATCATAATATCTCTACTTGTGATTCCATGTTTCTTAACCTTTTTTAATACTTTCAGTCTCCATCAGTGTGTACTTGAACCAACCTTTGTTCATTCCGGAAATATCTTAGACCTAATATTGACTTCTGACCCTGATCATCTTCAAAATATATCCGTTTTCCCTTCTTTCCCTCATTGTGGGCATGTTACCATCAAGGCCTCTTATTTATTTCAGTGTGAACCTTCACATGATAAGGCAGCTGTTTCAACACTTGACTGGGCCAAGGGTAATTTTGACAGAATTAGAAGTGTCCTTAGACTCCATGATTGGGACTATGAATTAGTACATCTCAATATTAATGATGCTACCAACTTTTTGACAAATACTCTAAATCAATATTTAGTATGTGATGATAGAATTTTAATGAAGTGTCAACTGGTACTCTTAAATCTTTAGCAGAGTCCTTCATTGGGATAGGAGAGTGATTTAAGTACAGTAAACCCTCGATATAATGAACCTCAATATAACGAATTTTGGATATAATGAACCAAATTTCCTGGCTGAACTCCATTGGGTTTAACAGGCAAGTGTTACGACCAGCCTGAGTAAGTGTTGGTGTGTCACATGTCTCCTACAGTGCAAGGGTTGTATCAATACTATGTTGTGTAGTCCACTTAACTTTATTAGTAATTACATATGTATTGCATATCCATAATGAACTTGGTTTGTTATTTCCATTGCTTTTAATGCCCATCGGGTTTAACAAACTTTCGGCTTTAATGAATGACTCCCAGCCCCATATAGTTTGTTATATTGAGGGTTTACTGTAGTAAGTACCTGAAAGATTAAGTATATCCAAGATATGGGCTTCCTGACAAAGCGAAGTAATACATATTTCTCACTATTCATAGTTAGACCCCAGGACTTAGAAACACTGGTTAATGTGTTAATGTCCGTCTGACAGTTATTTACAACATTGAGTATACTTTGGTCATCCTTTACATTTATCTTTACATACAGTTTGAGGTCATCGGCAAAGATTTTGTTGAGGAGTAGTGATTGTAGGTTAAATAGTTCACATACATCAGAAAAAGTAATGGACCATGACAGAACCCTGAGGAACTCCCCATAAACATCCCTAGTGTTACTTTGGTGGTGGTTTATGACAACAGACATTTTGCCATCAAATAAGAAATTTTTTAGCTGTTGAAGTAGTTTGTTTCTTATGCCAAGTTTGTATAATTTATCTAGAAGAATGTTGTGGTTAACTACATGGAAGGCTTTGGAAAAATCGAAGAGGATTAACTCAGTATTATAACCCTGGTCTAACCAGTATGTGATTTCGTTCTAAGTTAAGATAAGTTGGTCTTCTGTAGAGAGACCAGGCCTAAATACAAATTGATCTTTGGTTAGTATATTATTGGATTCAACATATTCATATATATATTTAGCCAAAATGCGTTCCATGGTTTTGACACATGTAGAAGTAAGGGAAACAACAGGTCTGTACATTAAAGGATCATATCTTGAACCCTTCTTAAAGATAGGATTCACCAGGGATTTTTTTCCAAATTCAAGGGAGGGAACCAACCTCAAGGGAATGTCTAAAATAAGTAAAAGTGGGTAAGCAATAAACACGCAGGACTTTAGTAAAAGAGGATAAATTTCATCTGGTCCCATGAGAGATGTTGGGTCCAGTTAATTTAAAGCCAAGAGATATATCCAAATCAGGGATACAGAAGTTGTGTGTCCGGTGGGGAGAGGGAGAAGTGAGATTTGTAGTGGAATAGACTGACACAAAGCCTGCTGCAAAAAGTTCTGACATAGCTGCAGGATCATTTACGACCTGGCAGGTCAGGGATTTTAGAGGACCCATGGATGGAGAACCAACTTTTTTCTTGTGGATGTAAGCATGGAATACTTTATTGTTATTAGCAAGGAGGTCAGTAATCAATTTTTTGTATTTGGATTGACTGGTTATGGCAAAATTTTGATATTGATCATTTGCATTGAGATAGGAAGTGCTAGGCTAGATTTTTTAAAATAAACAAAGACAAAAATAAAACAAGCAAGAGAGCAAAAATGGGAAGAGAAGCCAGACAACAGAGTGACCTGAACTCATCATAGCATTAGGGGTGGTAGTTCCAAGGAAACAATAACAGGGTTAACTTTGGAGGGTATTGTGGACTCATTCCTGCGGATGTAGGTTTTATTATTGTATATTACGATTGATTTGGATTTTGATGAGTCTTGATGATGATGCTTTTTATTTCTGACACATTCCTGTGTATGGTGCAAATTGTATATTGCAGATGCATGATCTGACACAATCCTATGGATGCATTTTATGGGTAGGTTTTGACAAATGCAGATGACCTTTAATAGGCTCTTGTGGCTTTTGCCATCCGTGAAATTATGTTATGTTAACGGCACTTTGTTCCCCTCAGCTCTCTTCTTTGCCAGGCAGCCCAGAGCACTGACCTGATTCCTACCGTATAGTCAGTGTGAATATATGGCCAAAGGTGAGTGGAAAAGGAGTTTATATACATACCGTAAACTGGGGCTATATTGCAATTCTAATTACTATAGATTTCCAAAGTTCCAACTAAAGAAATTACAGAAAATATTAAATAGAGCTACATGGTTAATGAAAGGTGTAGCACCACGTGAAAGAATAACTCCTACATTAATTGGGCTCCATTAGTTACCCATTAAAGCATGTATAATGTTTAAAATATGTGTGTTAACACATCAGTCAATAATCACTGGTAGCCCATCATACTTAAGAGAACTATTACAAGTAATGCAACCATCTGAAGGCATCAATACAATAATACTACAAATGGTGCAACACTGTCCATGTCTTGTGCTTTCAAATCTGCCACTCCAAGGCTCTACAATAGCCTTCCCCTTGATATTAGAAGCATAAGCAATATGAAAACATTCAAGGTTAGACTAGACTTTTCTGTTTTCTGAGAGCTATGACCTTGATGATCAAACCGTTACTGGAGATTTTGATGTTAAACCCCAATATGCTGGACTATAAAATGCAGTGAAGAAATGAATAAGAGAGGTCCCATAGAGACCCCCCCCCCAAGTAGAATAGGACCTGGAAAATGACAAGTAACAAATGATCAAATTTCATAGATTGTGTTCCATTTAGCCCCAAGCCCCAGTCTACAGTACATCTGTTAAGTATAAAATTGGTAACTGCTAAGATTAGCGGTGCACAATTTAGTTACTTAGCAATTACTACTAAATTACAACAATTAATGAGACAGCTGAAACATACTGGGAAATGGACAAAATATTATGGGAATGCTTGCAGGGTATGGATATTCAGGTTTAGTGAAGTGTATAGGGTAAAAATAAGCCCAAGCATTTTTAAAATGTTTATTGGTTATTGACATCCTTCTACTAATTTATTAATATGGAATTTCCAAGTGAGTTCTGAATTCCAATATAAACCATGAAACCACATATTTTTCCTAAAAGGAGGGCTTCAAACGAAAAACTGTTGATGATGTTAGTTTAGAGAGTTCAAGACAAGCATCTCATTTACCCTGATGTGGACCGTTGTCTTTCATTGGCTTAGAAGCGGTGGAGTTGTCCTAACTACCTTAAGAATTCAAGGGTATGTTGAAGGACTTTCGGATAGGGTCAGGGAGTCCCATTCCACTTAGGAGAACTTTGATATTGAACAGCTTTATCTTGAGAGAGGAAAGGCAGTTTCGAAAATTGGTTCTGAGTGAGTGGAAATGCTCCACTGTGTCTTCAGTCAAGGGACACCACTTGCAATAGGGTTCAGGGACTAGTCTCAGTTTGTAGAGATGTGCATTAAGGCCAACATGCCCTATCCTGAGTCTGACCAAGGCAGTATCGAGTTGTTATTTGATCTTACCCAGAGTTGTGGAGTGGAGTCTTCTAAATTTGCCTACATGAGTTCAGGATAGATCTTGGTCTGAGGACTCATCCCAAAGGGATCTACATGAATTTCTGATAGTTTTGGAGAAGCTGTGATAATCTATGGGATATCGAGTCAGTTCTGGTGATGAATGGGCTAGAGTGGCTGCTATATCACCAATCACATTACCTCTGATGCCCACATGGGAGGGGATCTATTGGAAATTAATGTCATATCCCAGGATATGAAGGGAGAGGAGGAAGGATTGGGAGTCAAATACCAACTTTCTATGAGAGGGGGGGGGGGTTGTTATAGCAAGGAGCAAAAGGGGGGGAAGACTTAGAATCTGAAAATATTACTATGGACTGTGGGGGTAGTATTTCTTTGGTAAAGGACAGGGCTCCCAGCAGTGCAAACAGTTCTGTGGCAACTACTGGGTGTTGTTTGTCTCTGCGCCAGGTTCGACTAACAGATAGGGTTTCTACATATATGGCTGCTGAGGAGGAAGGAGGAGAATGGGAACCATCTGTGTAAATTCTAAGGTGTTTCTTGTAGCAAACTTAACTAGTTCCAGAAAGAGTTGGGGGGCAAGGATATTATCTTGGGCCTTTCGGAATGGAACATGAAAGTCATGAGAGAACTAGGATGAAAGTGGGAATGAGGAAGGGATAGGTGAGACAAGGGGTATAGGAGATGGTGGAGTAGGTGTTAGGGATAAGGAGGCTAGTGAATGCAGGGCGCAGACCTGGAATGGGGCATGTCTTGTATTTTACTGAGAATATATATTTTGTAGAATTTAATTAGGACTTCTCTTGAAGCTCCCCATCAAGTGCCAACCATGCTTTTCATTATATCCAATTTCCTCATACATGAAGTATGAAGATATATAATCAATCCGGTGTTTCCAGGTGAGTACCGGTCCATCTAGATGGAGTCCCAAAAATGTGTGTTGTATTCGGATAGGAACTGTAATACCATTGATGGGTATGTTGGGAAGGGATGGAAAGGCGCATTTCCAAGTGAAGCACATGAGCGCACATTTCTGAGGGTTGACTTGAAGTCCCCATTTATTGAACCATTTGGCGAGATTATTCACTCCTGACTGTAGGCATTACTGTGCTTCTAGGAGGGTGGATGCAGTACTGACTAGAGTCAGGTCATCTGCATATATTAGTGTGGAGGTTCCGGCGGGTCTGGGTATATCTGCCATGATGATGATAAATAATAGTGGACTAAGGACTGAGCCTTGGGGAACTCTGTGCTGGATAGGGTGTGGGGTGGAGTGTGTCCCACCAATTGCGAGGCTGAAGGCTCGCTCTGTTAAGTGCAGGATAAGGGGTATATGATCACTTCCCATATAAGAACCTGTTGCAAATTCTACACCCAGTGATTGAGATTCTCCAAGGCATAAGTCTAGGACTGATTTTGTTCTAGTGTGTGGGTCAAATCAGGTATACAATCCTGCTGGGAAAACTAGGATATATTGATTTGTATTTGTAAGATAATTGAAAAGAGAAATATCTGATGTATTACAGGAGCAAAGAGGTATATCTGGTTCCCAGGCATTGAAGTCCCCTAGGATCAGTGTAGGAGAAGGGTAGTGGGCAGTTTCAGAAGGTGACATTTTTGCAAGGGTTATACACTATCAGTATTGTAGTCCATACATCATCAAACATCTCTACTTGGACTGCAAGTGTTTCCAAGAGACCACCTTCATATCTAGTTAAGGTGAGGGGCATGTAACGTATATTTTTCCAAACTATGAGGGCTAATCCTCTACCACTGTGTGTTTGTGTGTCTTTCCTAATGACAGCATATCCTCTGATTTGGAAATTCAGTTTCGGTTGTAGCCATGTCTAGCAAATCCCTATAATTGCTGGTTTTAGTTCATTGATAAAAATCTTAAATTCTTGGGTTTTTCTAACCAATGAATAGGCATTCCAAAATAAGAAGTAAAGGGAATTGAGCTGTTTATTAATAAGAACATAAGAAAAGAAGGAGACTGCAAAAGACCATTCATGGCCTACACTTGGCAGCTCCTGTTCCAGTCAACACACAAAAGATTTCTTACCAGAGAAAAGTCATCAACATTGTCACCCTTTACAGGAGTTCATCAGATCTAATCTACAATATACATAAAATGCATCCAGAGGATTATGTCCATTCATGCAACTGCAAAATATAATCTCCCCACTCCTTAGAAGAATATATACATATGTACATAAAAAAAAGTCAGTCCCATCTAGCAGCTTCATCCATATATTTATCTAATCTATTCTTAAAACTACCCAGAGAGGAGGCTTCTATCACATGTCTAGTGAGCCTATTCCATTCATCTACCACACGATTTGTAAACCAATTCCTCCCAATCTCCTTCCTAAACTTATACTTATGAAGCTTAAACCCATTGCTACGTGTCCTGTCATGTTCACTAAGTATAAGAACCTTACCCAGATCCCCTTTATTATATCCTTTTACCCATTTGAAGACTTCAATCAATTCCCCTCTGACTCTTCTCCTTTCCAATGTATGTAGATTTAGTTTTGTGAGCCTTTCACCATAAGGTAAGTTCCTTAGCCCACCAATCATCTTTGTCATCCTTCTCTGCACAGACTCAAGCAAATCAATATCCTTCCTATAATATGGTGACCAAAATTGTACTGTATAGTCTAGATGAGGCCTAACTAGCGCCAGATACAGTTTTAGAATGACTTCAGCACTCTTTGCTGTCTGTCACCAAGCCATGACTGAATCCACCTAAATATACTGCCATCGATCCTGTGTGCTTTAACTTTGCTCAGAAGCCATAAGTGTGGCACTTGATCAAAAGCCTTACTAAAGTTCAAGTATAAAATATCATAGTTTTCATCATTATCTGCTGCTTCATACACCTTACTATAAAAAGACAGCAAAGTCATCAGACAGGATTTACCCTTACTAAAGCCATGCTGTGATTCTTTTATCAACTTATGCTTATCCAAGTGATCTCTAATATTCCTTGCTATAATAGATTCCATCATTTTCCCTACCACTGATGTCAAACTTACTGGTCTGTAATTAGACATATTTGTTTTATCCCCTTTCTTAAATATAGGTATCACATTGGCTTTCTTCCATGCCACTGGCACAATGCCACTCTCCAATGATTTTCTAAAGATGCATGCTAGGGGCTCACTTAACACATCCTTACATTCTTTCAAAATTCTAGGAAAGAGCTCATCAGGAACAGGTGCTTTACTACTTTTGATTTTATCAATTTCCTTTGTCACTATCTCCTTTGTGATCAAGATATCCTTTAATTTCTCTTCATCACTACCTTGAAAGATCATTGACACCTCAGGTATATTTAGAGTATCATCCTGTGTAAATACTGAGAGAAAAAAGTCATTTAGCATTCCAGCCATTGAGTCCCTATCACTCACTAATTCTCCATTGGAATCTATAAGTGGGCCTATTTTATCTCTAACCTTAGTTTTGTATAATTGATAAAAACTTTTAGGATCTTCCTTTGCCCTATTTGCCACTTTAATTTCATAATTTCTCCTTGCTACTCTAACTTTTTAACATCTCTTGCTAGTTCATTATATCTCTGCCTTAAGTGATCCTCTCCATTTTTTATTTTCCTATAAATGCCCTTTTTAATGCCAATATAATGCTTAATTTTATCTGTCATCCATTTTGGGTCATTATTTTTAGTCCTAATCTCCTTATATGGAATGTTAATCATCTGACCTGTAATTAATTGCTCAATTATTCTTTCATACTCCTCTTCAATTGTAATCTTTTCCTCCTGGTGATTATTATCTCCACTAACTGATATCATTGAATCTATTCCTGATTTGATTTCATTGCCTGGTTTCTGTACAACTGCCTCCAGGTAAGTCCTTAGCCCATTATAATTTGCTCTTCTAAAGTCAGGAATTTTAACATTGTTCATGCTACTATCAATACCATTCCATTTCATCTTGAATCTAATTTCACAATGGTCACTATTACCCAAATTTCCTCCAATCTCAGTATCCTTAATAACTTCTTCCCTATTTGTCAGAACTAAATCCAGTATATTATTACCTCTAGTGGGTTCATTAATAATCTGCCTCAGAAAATTATCTTGGACAACATTCAAAAATTCCTCAGCCTCCTGAAGATAAAATATGTAAAGGGAAGGAGAGATAGTAACCTAGGTATGAGTTGTTCACAAAGATCCTTAAGAGGAATACCTTGGGTAAATACATGCAGGGCATCTATGAGGATGTAGACTAAAGTCATTATGCAGACATTGAAGTTAGCTGGAGAGAAGGAAGGGCCACAAGTGTGAGTCAATTTAGGGGTTTGATATGGGGGCCTGGAGTTACTATAGTCATTTTTATCCTTTTTGTGTTGGCTGTGAGGTTCCACTGTAATTTCTTCCGAGGGCCATTTGACGTTTGGGAGAAATGCTTTTGTGTGTGCAGATCTACATTGAAGATGAGGTTGAGGAGTTGGAGGACAGTATCTTATTATTTCTGCATGAGAAGTTGGATGAGCGGAATTGGTTGTATGTTTCCCCTTTCTTGTATTTCCTTATGTTCCATGGAATCCTAGAATTGTAGTAGATGAAATCTGTTGGACATTGGGGTGATTAATTGTGGGTGGGGTCTGTGTTGTATCTTCTTTTGTCTAGTATTCAGTTGGCTATTAGGTACTTGGGTATTTGTAGTTATATTGGATTGTGGGTGCCTTATCCTGTTGGTTGTCCTTTTTTAATGGAATAGCATCGGAAGGGCCCTCAATTGGGTATTTATATCTTGCACAGGAGTTTTGTCAGCAATAGCTTTCTTATGGATATTTGAAGCCTCAAGATAAATTGGGCATATATGTGAGACATGCCTGTGGTCATCTTGATACAGATAACAAGGGGATTTATTACATTTTTCACCTTGTTCATCTTTTAAGGAATGGTGACCACTGCACATTATGCATCTATTGTTGTTTCTACAGGTGGCAGAACTGTGGCCAAATTGTAAACATGGGAAATAACGTAAAACTTGGAAGTGGTATATTGAAACTCTGAATGACATGTTGTGGAATTTTACTCTTATTGGTAATGGGCCCCGAAATCTTGAGTCTAATATATTGAGATTTGACCGGCTGGTTAGGCTTGGGGAATTTGGCTGGGACCCTATAGGCCTCTTCCAATCTTGTAAAAATTCTTCTGTTTCATATTCTAAGTCCACTGGACCTACAATGCCAAATGTGTAATGTTGGTTATCTGTTATGATGACCTCACAACATTGCACTGTCTAAGGTCCCAGAATTTTTAGGTTTTCCATTGGTTGTTTGAGTTTTAGGAGATCGCATTTCCTTATTTTAATGACCAGTGTTTTGCCTTGATCCTTTGACTTCTGAGTCACCTGTGTGAAAGTATTTGGCGAAGGGGTTTTGCACTATGGCTTGTATTATTTTGGAGGGTTTATTGAATACGCTAGTTCCAGATTTGGTAAATATGTAGATTATCGGCACGAACGATGGGACGTACTATTTCGTCCGTGTTCCAAAATGTTTCACATTTTTGGAGTACATTTAAGTTGATGGCTCGTGTGGGGGTAAACACAATGGGAGGAGTCCACTATGATGATCCTGAGTTTCCTTAAATTGGGGGGAGGTCTGGGGGGCACAGCACCCCAGTATATAATCCTAATTGTTTATAGAATAATTTGAAAAGGACTCAAACACGCATGAATATTCCGACACGAGGGAACGATAATATTTACACACAAATTTTTTTTCCGGCCGGGCCGCTAATCTACATATTTACCCCAGATTTTTCTTGAATATGTTATGTTATGAAGAGTTCATCAATGGACTGGTCTGTTGCCTGGGGAGGAGCGATCCTAGCATGCATTTCTTTTATCCTTGTTTGTTTTGGCATAACTACCAATGTGTCTTCCCCATTATGAGACAGTGATCGTGTTCTCTCTGCCGAGTGTATTGGAGGATTGATTAGTTCTTCATCTGGAATTTCGTCCATGGCGAATCCCTGGTTGAGCATATCTCCCAATGGGAGTGTGCTATAGGTTCCTGATATTAAGTTTCTTTAACAGGAAGTGTTCTGGCTCAGTAAATTGGTACCTTCACTCTTATGAGGGTTCGACTTTTTTTGTTTTGGGATTAGGCTTATTTTAAATCGTATATCGAAAATAAATATAAATCACAATAATCGTAGAACGGCAGCTGTCAAACACGTCAGTAAATCTCTACCTATAAGTTTCGAAAAACTGTGACCAAGATAAATTTTACCATTGTTACGCCAAATCACAAACCAACAACTTACTTTTGTTCTACTTAGTCTTTTTGACAGTCTCTACAAAGGATTAATCAATCATCAATCCCTCGAATTTACTCAAGCATTAGAAAAAGGATGTCCGTGCGTCATATTTTTTATTTAATCCAAACTTGCCCCCAGCTCCGACTTGACTTGTTTATGAACATTAGTTTAATTTGACTTGTCACTATCCAGCATCCTGTTTTGTTTTTTTTTCATCAGCCCCACTGTGCCTTTATACAATCAAGTTTGAAAAGTTAACATTACTGGGTTTTGCAAAAGTTCTGTTACACTCGGGGGAGTTTATCTTTTGAGAGGTTTACGTGTGTGATTGAAAAAGTTTCGCCAAACTTAAAGCTCTACTTTTCCAGCACGTGTCATTAAAGCGCCTTGCCATTGTATGCAGGTGTGTCATGGTGGAAGTGAAAAGAATCAGATCTCTGCTCCCCTGCACGTGAGACACAACAAGTCTGACATCAGCAAGAAGCTCAATGTCATCTGAATTACTATCCACAGAGTCGTGGAGAGACTCAAGAACGAGAAAGACATCGAAGATAGATCTCGTTCGTGCAGACCTCAAGTTGTCAATCGTTTGGTTTTGAGAAAGGCCTTCGAAAGTTATTCAAAGCTCAAAAGGACAAGGCTCGCAAATAAGAAGAAAATCTCGGTGAGCACGATGTCCATGGCCGCCAAGGGCTTAAGGTGTGTGGAAAGGCCTCTGTTCACCGACCGTATGCGAGAACAACGTCGGGAGCTCTTCCGTCACCTTCTCAACGACTTGAAGAGTCATGGCAAACAAATTCTCATTTATTTTTGTTGAAAAAACTTTCATGATATATCCAATGTTCAACAAGCAAAACGACCGCGTAGTAAACTTTTGCCAGGACGTCTCCGAGGTCCGCTACGTGTCCACGACCAAGCACCCGACCTTCGTAATGATGCTCAGCGTCTTGATTCGAATGGCGAGAATATGATACCGGTCTGTTTGCGGCCGATTACAGGACAACTTGGCAACGAAAGTTCTGCTCTGGTTGAGAAAGATCGCGAAGAAGGAGCACTCCGTCTTTCGGCAGCACGGTGCCCCAGCCCACACTGCCAAGGCCGTAAAAAAAGTGGTTGCGGTTGAATATGAGCATCGTAACGAGTGTAACAGGACTTTTGTAATAGCCGGAATAATAGTAGCGTCGCCGATTTTGGAAACACATACCTCACCAAGCTAAGTTTTTTTTTCTTTAATAGTGTAGCAGTCCAGAGTGAAAATATAATTAAAACTATCAACTGGCAATGCTTTGTTCTTGCGAAGTTTGCTTAATGTTGTCCATCGTTGCCGATGACGACGTCACTCCATACATGGATGATGTTTGGTTGATGATTATCGTCTTTGGTGAGATCGTTGATGACTGCGGAGTCTGCGAAGATTGGCACAGCCTCTTCCACAAACATCGCAGATATGGGGTCCTTGTATTTGTTGGTGTCGTCTTGCACGGCTAGCTAGGTAAGCGTTGTGGATAGGTATTGCAAGAATGTGTGGGTGAATGAGCAATGCATGGAGTCACAACTTGCACGATGATGTTTAAGGTGGAAAGTAGTTGTGCATTCTTCAGTCCACCATCTTCACTTTCCCCTGCTGAGTCCATTGGCAAAGAAATGATCCAAGAGGACTGGAGCAGGTTTACGTTGCGAAGTACATTACTTGGAATCGTAAGGAGCTCGTTGAGAAGAGTTGCGCGTCCGTTATTGCAAGAGGGGCACGCGAAGAGGCTTCGCATGAATTTTGAGAACATGAGATGCCTAATATTATTTGTATAGCCGGGGCTATGGACTGCCTCATACACTGGTCTGGATTCATTAAAAGGGACCAATCAGCAACGAGCTCAGTCGTTGGATAAACTAATTTTTAGTCCTTAGTCCATATAAGCCGGCGATCTTGTTCATTTTTGACTTAGTTTCTTTTTACTCTGATGTAGCTCCAGGGGGAGCGAAAATTCGGTATGAAAGAACCTGGTACCAGTTGTGATTTCTCTTATCCTGCCTCCCCATTTATTATTGAAGACACCGATCACTATATATATATATATATATATATATATATATATATATATATATATATATATATATATATATATATATATATATATATATATATATATATATATATATATGAATAACGTTACAGCCACGAGGAAAATGAAACAACGGAGAACTGCGAGGCCTTTCGAAAAATGGTCCTTTACTAAGCTGACTAAAAGACAGGGAAAAAGAGAAAGATATTTATACACCTGATTAATGAAAATATGGGATATAAAGATTAAAAGGAGTGGGATTAGCAGATACCTGGAAAAATCCTATTAACGAGATGAGCCGTCAGGGTTAAGGCAAAAAAAATTTACACATGATAACTAGAAAATATGAACAAAAGAAAAATATGAAGAAAGGTTTTTTTATAAATAAGCTAAAATAACTTCTAGGTGGTAATCATTAATTCAGAAATTTTATCTTTATAATCATTCTTAAACATTCCAGGGCTGAGATTAAAATTCGAAGTCAGTTGTATAAATGCCGATTCTAAAAGATTTCGTGAAAAAAAAGTCATTTGATTTGGTAGGCTAGGTTAAGTGATCAATTGCTTCTAGGATAAAAGAAAATATATATAGCTAGATTCTTTATTACTTGGTAAATAGCTGGAATAAGCCTCGAAATGACGAACAGTGATGACAACTTCTTTCTTCTTGAATAATAATGATAACTCGATTTTCCCACAAAAATACACCTATTTAAATGGTAATTCTCTCTACTCATAATTCTACAAAGTTCAACCAATCAGGATTGAGATATATTTAATTGTCATACTTATGTCCACTTTTGTAATAACAGACCTTAGCGTTAACAAATGACCAATCAGCTTTTAGACATAAGGACTGCAATAATTGTCCAATCAGCGCCATGATAGATTAAAAAGGTTAATGACGCTCAAACAGTTTGCATGTAAACACGGCTGAAATCCATTTACTGAATTTTAAGCACTCAATCAGAGCTCGGATCCAGCATACGCTATTGAATGTGTATTCTCGGTAAAGGAGGTAAAGGTTTGGGGAAGCGATATCGATGGCGTGAACTTTTCCCTACAATGTCTTACAAGGAAAATAACAGAAGCTCTAAGTAGCATCGACTCAACAATGTCGCTCTCTATGACCCGCACGATTTGTGTTCCAAAAAAGTCCATGATATTGGCCCTTTACCTCACTACCCGGCACAGGAGACAACGGTTTCGAAAAGCTCTTTCACCAACCGAGTACACTGGGATTTTCGTTCCTTTGTTTACAAGAGAAAAATATTGCATGCTAGGGAGTTTTACTTTCCATTTTCAAAAGAGAATACAAAGCGGGAAGTCCATCTTCCCATTTATGATAGATATTAATACAAAGCGGGAAGTCTATCTTCCCATTTACGAACGAGATTAATACAAAACAGGAAGTCAATCTTCCTATTTACGAGAAATAATACAAAGCGGGAAGTTTGTCTTCCCATTTATAAGGTACATTGTGTCAACCATAACATAAAATTGTTTCTCTTAACTTACATTAACAAATTTTATCAATTTTTACGCAACTATCAAGTTTTACAATTTCTATATAATAGTAAACAAGGAATTAATACAATGCTTATTTATATCGAGAGGAAGGAATTACTTGCTTCTTGGCCATAGATTGTTGTCAAATGGTACCGTTTCTCCTATTTTCGTGCCCAAAACATATTTCCTTTTTTATTCGTCAATTAAACTCGATTTATAATAAATATATTAAAAAGATAAGACTGTAATTATTTCCTGTAGACTTTTACATTTTTGTATATTTATTAACTCAAAATTACTATATTCCATTCTTACGTTTCTCTTTATAAATTCGTTAAAAGATTCTTCATATATCTGTAATGGAAATAAAAATTATTTAGTGAGTGCTAAAAATAAGCAAGTGATCGAAAGAATGACAACGATTTGGAAAAATATAACTAAGCTGTTTAATTTATATCATAATGCAAAGAGAAATATTTACAATTTGGGAACAGTGCCCTGTCTATTATTTTCGGATTCCCTATTCTGGAATGCTAATTTGGTTAAAGCTGCCTGTCGTGGTATAGGAAGGGCCGAGTGATGCCTGTTTGTACATAAGGGTTGTTTACGTACTCCAAAACTTCGTGATTACGCTATATCTCTAAGAGTGCTATATTTTATTATGATTATTATTATCTGATTATTACGTTAATCTTTGTGAGTTCCTAGTGCCGTGCTCAGCGTTTCGAGGATTGAATAAAAAAAATGTTTCTGAGAAAACTAGAACTTTAATTAAAAACATGAAACAATGAAATTTAACACACTAAATACACATAAATGAATTAAACGAATTTTAAGTAAGGCTTTCTAAATTATATACTTGAATTTATAGTAATGGTTGACCCACAGCTCGCATTAATATGAAATGCAACTGACCTTGACAAAACAGGTTTTATAGAGTATGGTTATCGATGTGATTTATCTTCGGTTAATAAATCAGCCTAGATAGCGTTTCGAAAACCATAACCATAAATTTTGTTTGATCGAAGATGTCTGCCGTTAGCTTTAGGCCTAAAGGCGACAGCGAAATAAATTTTGGAATAATGACTTGGGCGTTAAGAAAGGCAATTACACAAATATAAATATATTCATAATATCAACGAATGTACAATGAGATAAGCAGGTTATGTATACAATGTAAGATATTTTAACATATGATTTACAGTAAAAAGATGCGAAGAGAATTGAAGTATGTGAAATTAATATGGTGGAATAATATGGTGAAACAATAAGGTGAATAATATATAATATAGAGTATCTTTGATATAGTGTAGTAATTTAGAGTATCTATAATGTATCTATGTAGTATTTATAATGGACTGAATTGGGGCTGAAATGAGATGTAAATATATATAGGACTTACTCTCGTATGGTCATTTGCAAAGAATGTGAGAGTGGAATTAACTCAGTATGATTTGTTTGGAGGTAAATGAATAATTGTAGAAGGAATGGTTACCGACCTTTATACGAAGAAAGCAGCAAGTCGAGTGGGCAGGGCAGGATGGCGTGCTCTTTTGATCGAGCTGGAAACGTGTGTTTGTTTGTTTGTGTGTGAAATTTAAGAGATGTTGTTTGGAACAGTATACGTTAATTGAATTGACAAGAAAATAAATGAATTAATTAATTACTAAGTTTAACATAAAATGATTTAATTTTCAAAAGTTGAAATAAATTAATTGAAAGATTAAATTGACAAAGTTAAAATAAAATAATTGAATGATTAAATTAACAGTTAAAGTAAAATAATTAAATGATTAAATTGACAAGTTAAAGGAATGCATAATGAATTTTACATAATAATGTATGTATATACATATTTAAGTTTCCCAGGAGGTTTTTATTATAGGAATGCCCAGAGGCATTGCTATACAGGTACCAGGGGTTTAAATACCTTGCGAGATTCCACCAGAATCAGATTTGAGTCTGACCTTGAACTCAATGGTTGTCACCTCAAGAATGTTGTTTCCGGACGACGTGTGTATCGGCGATTACAGCTGTGATCTCAAGGGGAAAATTCTTTAAAGCCACATAGACTTCGGCGCGTGTGGCGATGGAGAGAAGCACGCTTTCTGGAGGAAATGATCTTACAACGGGGCAGGGAAAGAATGTTTCTTCTACCCTTCAGGTTACTCTGAGAATAATTCGCACTGGCGAGCGATGAGCCAATGCTTGAATCTTTTGACTCAGGGGGTGCTTGGGGGAGTTCACTGAAAGGTATTCTTCAAGGTCGAAGACTATCTCTGTGTTTTGTGATACACCAGGATAGGGGGTTTCTCTGACGAGAGTTAGTTAAACTTGCTTCTTAAATCAAGTTAACTTATAATTCGGTGTGACCACCAGGAACTGGCTCGAGGAGGAGCTTCTTCTTAGTTCCTTTCGTTTGTTTGCCGGGCTCTTTTGCCGGTCTTCGCTGTCTAGATCTCTCTAACGATCTACCTCTGACAGGCTTCTAAATTCAAGGTGACCACTCTTTTGTCGTTAGCCAGGCCTCTTGTCGGTCTTCGTCGCCTTGATGAGTAACGTAATCTACCTCGTTTTTCCAAAGTTATTTGATTTTATAATTCGCCACCCCACTGGGGTAGGGGAAGGAGAGGGGGGAGGGGAATGAGTGGACAGGCTGCATTACGTCTCCTCATCTAACGTTTTTTTCTAAGAGCATCATTCAGATAGCCCTAAGAGACCTATTGGCTTTAGGACGACGCTCTTCGAATTTCGCATATGCGGTGAAATTAAATATCAACTCTTAGGGGAAATCTTGCTGTTTTAACCGATGTTTGGGTCACGGGTCCGACCTGAGCTTATTAGTGCATTATGTGGTCTGGGGCGGCCGTTCAGCTTATCTTCGAGACGAGGGGAAAGATGGGAGAAGGTTAAGTGGTCGGGCTACGCTGCCTCCACTGACAGGACGTTGTGGTTAAAGACCAGAGGCTCAATTGTGAGGGTGGGGTATCGATTCCAATACACACTTCCCTTCGAAGAACTTAATGGAGGGGGAGGAACTGCCATGAACAACAAAAAAATAACTATACATAGTCGACAAAAGCAACCCTGCATGTCTTTGAACCTGCTTCTACTTATCACGGCTAACTGGGGCCAACCATACTCTTACCTTAAATTTCTTTTAACTTGGGCGCACACGCGCGCGCGTACAAAGGCAGGGGATAGAAATAGGCTTCGTGAGTCTACTGGTGTATGTTTCACAACACTCACTTTAACATACAAACAAACAAAACATACATCATCAATTACACCAAAAAAAAGCAACCTGGCTCGAAAGTGGTATCTAACCAGCTACTTTCTTACATTTCTAAACTTTTAAGAACTTAAATACATACACTAGATACGAACACACGAAACTTAAGAATGGTTTCAAGATTACCAGGTGCTGAAATAACCCTCGATGGGGTTTAGACTCAGGTTATACAGCGGCTTTACCTTATCGGCACCTTTGATATAGTTAATATTGAAGTAGTGCTCGATGACCATTACATTGCCGCGCCTGAATCGGCCATTCGGTTTGTGGGGTCTACCCAAGTATGTACCAAACTGGTAATGGTTTTCCAACCTACTCGTACTACCCTTTTTATGGTAACTGACTAATCTTACCCTTATGGCTAGAGCGGCCTGTTGCAGTGTGAATAAATAATGGGAGCGTGAGTCCCATAGTCATCCTTTACCAAGGTACACTGGGAGATCGTGTCTGGGTTCGATCTAATAGGGTCGGGAAAATTTTTCCTTACGGGATCGTTAATGGGCGTGGCGCTCACTACGACTTGGAGTTTTAGTGGTAACTCCGTGGATGTTTTGTTCTGGGGTAAAACTACTGAGGGTAGGGGATACTCAGTATCCGTGTCTACCATCTGACTCGGTTTACCTGGGTATACCGCATTTACACTTCCTTCTTCCTCCATCGTCACCCCATTTGGCTGAGTTCTCACCATGGGTACTTCCTTAGATACACATGCTTGTACCGCTTCCCTACTTCCTTTTTCCTCCATCGTCATCCCATTTGGCTGGGTTCTCATCGTAGGTACTTCCTTAGGTACACATGCGTATACCTCTTCCCTACTTACTTCTTCATCCATCGTTACCCCCACTTGGCTGGGTTTTCATCGAAGGTACTTTCCTAGGTCCAGGCTGGGATAAAACCGCCTCAACCTCCGCCTGATCCTTGATAGATGATCTTTCATGTGCGAGCATTCTTTCTTTTTATTCTCTCTCTTCTCTTTCTGATTAGGCTAGTTCTCTTTCTACCTGTATGCTTCTTCTTTCTTCTACTTCTCTTTTCATCTTTATTTTTCTTTCTTCGGATTACCTTTCCATCTTTATTCTTCTTTCCTCGGCTTCTCTTGCCGCTTTCGCCTTGATGACTAACGTAATCTACCTCGTTTTTCAAAAGTTATTTGATTTTATACTCCAGCACCCCACTGTGGTAGGGGAAGGAGGGGGGGGGGGATGCGTGGACAGGCTGCATTACGTCTCCTCATCTAACGGTTTTTCTTAGAGCGTCATTCAAATAGCCCTTTCCTAGGTCCAGGCCGGGATAAAACCGCCTCAACCTCCGCCTGATCCTTGCTAGATGCCCCTTCATGTGCAAGCATTCTTTCTTTTTATTCTCTCTCTTCTCTTTCTGATTGGGCTAGTTCTCTTTCCACCTGTATGCTTCTTCTTTCTTCTACTTCTCTTTTCATCTTTATTTTTCTTTCTTCGGATTACCTTTCCATTTTTATTCTTCTGTCTTCGGCTTCTCTTGCCGCTTTCGCCTTGATGACTAACGTAATCTACCTAGTTTTTTCAAAGTTATTTGATTTTATACTTCACCACCTCCACTGCGGTAGGGGAAGGAGGGGGGGGGGAGGAATGCGTGGACAGGCTTCATTACGTCTCCTCATCTAACGGTTTTTCTCAGAGCGTCATTCAAATAGCCCTAAGGGACCTTCTGGCTTTAAGACGACGCTCCTCTAATTTCGCATATGCGGTGAAATTGAATATCAACTTTTAGGGGAAATCTTGCAGTTTTAACCGATGTTAGGGTCACGGGTCCGACTTGAGCTGATTAGTGCATTATGTGGTCTGGGACGGCCGTTCAGCTTCTCTTCGAGGCGAGGGGACCGTGGGAAGAAGGTTAAGTGGTCGGGCTACGCTGCCTCCACTGACAGGACGTTGTGGTTAAAGACCAGAGGCTCAATTGTGAGGGTGGGGTATCAATTCCCTTACACTGCCCCCATTATAAAAAAAACTGTATGAAACTCTAAGCTGCTATTTTTTTCGATACTCGTGCATAACACTATCAATTTAATACCAAACAGCCCACCGTATGGGATGATATCGTGAGCAACCGTCAAAGCCTTTTCATTGAATCTCTTTTATCCACTAATCCTTTTAGCATACTCAACTCTGGTCATGTTACATCTTACCGCATTCAAACTGATTCTTTCAGTTGTATGTATCTATCTATTGACAAAGGCGGGTTGTACCCCCCCCCCTCCCTCTCCTCGATTTCAAGTGGTCTGTTTTAGGTGACCTACATGGCAGCACACACTTTCCCATTCTCTTGAAACACGTGACCCTTTGTCCGTACCCTTCATACTTATACAGATGGAATGCTGATTGGGCCGACTGGTCAAAGCTCCACGAGGCGTCCTTTACTGCTAAACAAATTGAAGATTTTGGAAATATTGTGGTGGCTATACATTAGTTTTTCTGTTTAATGCTCGAAGCTGCAGAGTCCTCAATCAATTCCTCATACTCGGTCCCGCCGGGGAAGACATCGGTTCCACTGTAGAATGTTGATTGAACTCGTATGGTGGCGGGCTATAAAAAGGCTCACGCACAGTCCCCCCCCCCCCCGAACCACATTGACAGAAATCGAAGTAGAGAAATTCTCCAGCAAACTTTACGTGAGGCACGTATATACTCCCGGACGACGGGCATACGTGTCTCCCACTACCTATTTAATTCAAGGCTGGAAGAGGATTAGTAAAATCAGTGATCAGTTAATCTGGTGACCACAACTGGAGTTAAAATCAATGGATCTATCATGTGCGGTCCCGCCAGCGTCGCGGATATATTGACCTTTTTTTTGTTGATGTTAGCAATTTTGAGCGCTACCCGGCAGCTTAGACGTATCAAACCCGGCCTGGAGGTCGAAGATGCGTTTGACATTGTCTCGGTGAGTTCACACATCCCCGGGTCTAGGCGATATCCAATATGACTGTCTCGAGCAACTCCATCCACGTAACGGAATCACTTCTATTAAATATTTTAAACTAGATTTGGAACCAGGGATTCTATCATACTGCGTAGAGAACAGCATTAGTCCTCTTTTCCATTAAAGGCTAATAACCCTCACCAGCTATCCTGGCAAAATTTTGGAGAAAATGGCAAATACTCGCTGGCAGTAATTTCTGGAATGCCATGACATCTTAACATCATGCTACTGTGACTTTCGTAAGAAGCATAATATGACAGATCTTTTTGTCCGCATGGAGGGTACTCTCGGTGAAGCCTTTGCTTGAGGCTACCATGTAATGGCTGTCTTCTTTGATATCCAGCCCTATAACACCACTTGATGCTATGAGGTTCTCTGTCCTTTCATGAATGAGGATTGAGGGGACTTTTTTATTCGGAGTTTTTTAGCTACTCGCAATTTTCTGTTTAGGGTTGACATCATTTATTTTGATTGTGTCCAGCAGGGTGTTCCCCAGGACAGTGCATCGTGTTATTTTGTTCGCTATTACGATAAATAGCCTGGTCTACTCTGAAACTTTGTTTGTGGACGACCTCACTCTTTATTGCTCCATCTTGCGCCCGGCACCAGTCTAGTTGGTGATTGTTACCCTCCAACCTCATTCGTACACTACAGTGGCGAGTCATCCACTATTAGAAACTTCCCTAATGGATTCCCACAAGGTTCTGTCATTAGCCCCACAATTTTCAATTTATACATACACGACATACCAATATAGCAATGCCCTCTGGGCATTCCTATAATAAAATCCTCCTGGGAAACTTAAATATATATAATATTTTATTTAAAAACTTGTTGCATTTATTTTCCAACCCACGTGAGAGGCGTTTCCTTTGGTCTACATTATTCATAATAAAAAAATCCCTTCAATCAATCAAAGTTTATGCGTGAAGAATATTGTACATTACGCTATCTAGGTCAACGATATAGTATTCAACATTTGAATAAATTGGTGCCCCAAATTTGTTTAATTATCTCCTGTACGTTCATCCATTCATAATTATAAAATCAAATATAAATTTTCAACCCATTCACATGGTTTCATATCTTTCGAGTCACTTACTAACGCGTTCATTTTTCGAGAGTAGACTCCCATCACGTGTTGGTTTCTAATCCCAAGTTTCCAATTATATCCTTAATTGAATTAATAATATCCTTATTAAATTAAATTTATTATATCTATATAAATACAACGAGTGAATAATATTTCTTTTTCCGATAATTTTTATTTTACGTTCCTTCGCGTGATTAAAGTTCACGCACTCACACACGCACATCCATTCATCCATCACGTGTACACACAGTAGCGACTATAATGGGCCATCGAAGTACTTCTGTAAGCGGCTCACCGGATGAAAGGTCTTCATCTCTAGATCACCTCACTACCAGGCAGCCCATGCATATCTCTCGCTGCCGACTGTTGATGCTTCAAATCCCATAGTATGGCTGGAGGTATCGTCCATTCTAATCAAGCCTCAGCGCATTACAGAAAAAGAAAAGACTTCTCCAATCATACAGAGTCTTCCCATGAGTATATTAATTGAATTTACGGAGATTTTGATTAACGGGGAACAAGCTGACTTTCTGGACCGCCTGAGAGAGGCATTTCATATGAAGTACGGCAGATCCCAAGTAGACGGCCTAAGGCAGCTCCTGAACACTCAGGAAATGTGAGATAAGAGTCCTTTGACTTTCCTAAAGCACCTAAAGGACCTTATCAGGGTAAAAGGTGCGCAAGCCGACCTTTTTAACTCTCTTCTCACTGAGATTTTTCATGAGGGGAGTCCCAGAAGGAATCAGGCCGCTTATTTTAAATTCTAACCCCTCTGATAGAGAGGATATAGCAATAGCTGCCGATAGGCTATTTATGAACCCCTACGTGAACTGGGGGCAACGGCCCATCTAATAATATTACTATTTCTCAGGTTCGAGGAACGTCGAGCTCCTCTGACGACCGGGCCGAGCGTTTAGAGGCTCCATCATCTTTATCGGAGTCATTCGATGCCTCAATACGGAGGATGGAGGCAGATATCCAAAGGTTAATGCTGCACCAAGGATCACAGGCCGAGCACAGGCAGAGTATTGGGAATCAAAGGCGCAGGTCCGGCTCTGGTTCACAAAAGAGAAACTAACTAAGGCATCCCGATGCAAAAGGTGAGGCCTGAGGGTCTTTTGTGGCCTTTCACTTTTAAACTCGTATTCACCCCGATTATTATAAAAATTGCTCTTGTTATTTTGGTCATTTTTATATAATTTTTCTTAAAAATATTATATTTGTAAAAAAAAAGGCTTGAAAAACAATTGGCAACATTTTTGTAAACATTTACACGCACGACTAACGCTTCCAAATATTCCGCATGCGAGACAAAAAATTGTCACTTGTTCTCTCTCCAGCTCCAACTCAAGACTCTCATACATTTCCCTTTTTAACCATCGTGATTTTAATAGTTACAATTTTTTAATTTAATTTCAATTATTTTCAATTTCATTTACCCACAAATCGTGATTTCAATTACATTTACTCACAATTCGTGATTTCAATTTCATTTACCCATAATTCGTGATTTCAATTATTTTAATTACATTTTAATTAATTACCTATCTACTTTACGCCAAGTTTAGTCACGAAAAAAATACAATGTTAAACTCATGTTTTGTTTTGTATAATTAAATTCAAATTCCAACCAATATAATTTCAAATATGTTCCATTCTTGTTAATCTATAATAATATATATTTTGTTGTATCATCGTTGTATTTCATACACTCCTTAACGATTTCGTGTCTAACCATTAAGCCTAACTTCGCCATAAGATTAGCCACTCGAGCCATTTTTACGATTCAATACCTCTCCTCAAAAACTTATAGATATAGGTTTGTTGTGAAGTTTCTATCTAGGTTCATACTAAGATGGCCCTATATCGATAAATTGGTGCCCAGAATTTGTTTAATTATCTCCCGTACGTTCAACCATTCTTATTTATAAAATCAAATATAAAATTTCAACCCAGTCACATGGTTTCATATTTTTCGAGTCAGTTACTCACGTGTTCATTTTTCTGAATTAATATTATCCTTATTAAATTAAATTTATTATATCTATATAAATACAACGAAGAATAATATTTATTTTTCCGATAATATTTATTTTACGTTCATTCGCGTGACTGAGTTTTACACACACGATACAAACACCTTATACTAGTTAAAAATCACGATGGTTACATCGGCAGCTTCGTTGACAACTCACACCATTATGACATCGCAGGCTAGCCTTACTGCTTCCACCAATACGAGTATCTCTAATGTTACTTCAGCAAACATCCTTCATTAATTCGCCCAACATGCAAGAAGATCGATCTCGATTCCTTCCTTCTTCGATTGTCCTCCCAAAATATGATTCAGGCAACCCCATTGCCTGGTTAGAAATGACAGATTATAATGATGCATCACGCCATCTCTGAACAAAACCGGATTTTATACATCACTCAAAATTTACCATTAAGTATCTTTTCGCTTTTACAAAAACATCTTGCTAGAAAGTGGTAGAATTTGGGCTTGGGATAAATTAAAAGAGGCTTTTACGGAGGAGTTTGGGAGATCGCAAATCGAAGATCTTAGGATGTTATTAAATGCTCAGGAGATGGGTGACCGGCGTCCCACGCGATTTATGGAGCATCTAAGACTTAATTCGAACTAAGGGAGCTCAGTTAGAATTTTTCAACTTCCTGCTCAGAAATATTTATGCGTGGGATTCCTGAAACTATTAGCCCACTTATCCTAATGACATCACCCACTAATGTGGAGCAAATGTCAAAGGCAGCCGATGAGTTGCTCATTAATCCATACGTAAGCTGGAGAACTATTTCAATCTCTCAAGAACCATATTCTAATGTATCTATTTCACAGGTTCGTTTACCGAGGGAGTGTTCAGGCAAGCAACCAGAACTCGCACGTAAGTGCCCCCCCTCCCTCACCCCGGCACAGGATCTTGCTGCTGTGTTGGAGATAGAGAGCGATCTTCGTGCCCTACAGATGTGATAAGGGATGCAGCGAGAGCACAGTTGTGAGCAGGGTATAGGGAGAGGCCAATGCCGTTCTTCCTCCCGAAAAAGAATCCAACGAGGGAACTCTAGCTTGAGGTGAGGCATGGCAGAATGATTTCCATTCTCGTTCCAATTCTGCCTATCCTGACGATAATTCTCAGGGTCTCTGCTTGTATCATTCTAAATATGGTATCAACGCCGTACATTGTGTACAGCCTTGCAGCTTATACCACACATATTATCCTCGTTCTTAACCTAATCCTAATTCGCAAAATTTTCCCCCTCCGACAAATCATGCCGCTCAGGTTTCTTTTCCCCAACTTTCAAATTAGTGCTGGTACGATGTCATCCAAGGGCTAACGCCCCCCCTCCCTCCCGGGTCTGGGCACAATTGTAGATAGAGTGGGAAAAGGGGCAAAGAAAAAATAATAGCGTATGCAATTCGCGAACAGCTTCCTGAGTGGCTGGACCACCGTTAGCCAGCGGCGAATCCACTCGGCTATCCTGAGTCTAAAAAGACTCATTCAAGCAAAGCTTTTAAGCCGCTTGCTTGCACTTCTCGTACGCTATACAACTCCCCCCCCCCTCCTAGAAGCGGAGCGTATTTTGAAGAAATGAAGAGGGCCCGATTTCACATGTCCATCAGTTATGGTTGGATCCAGTCAGTGTGGTGTCCTACCTGCGTGTGCGGGCTTTCTGGAATGACAGAGCTCGGGGAACCACAACAACAACACTCCAACCCAGGTCCATTCATAAAAGGCTCCCTTTCTCCGCTTCAAAGACGATGCACTTTCACCGGAAGTAGGAGCCACAAGTTACCCCCCCCCCTTGTATCTACTGGGTAACCTCTTGGAATTCGTGTCAGAGATACGGTCCCTGGGAATGATCCTGGATCTTAAACTTACTACTTAGTCTCCTCATATTCGTGAACTGCGACGGAAATGTTTCCGGAAGATGGACATGTTAAAGATGCTCTCCCATACATCTTGGGGGGGAACAATAGGCTCACGTTGTGGGGGCTATACAGTATACACCTTCCTCATAGTGCAAAATTGAACTATGGTAGTGATGTAATTTTCGGCCTCTCTGCAACCTGGCCCTCCGTCTATCCAACGACGCGTTCGGTGCTTCCCTTATATCAAGCATTTATGCTAGGGTGGACTTATCCCGCTCTATCACCACCGCTTCAAGTTCTGTATACGGTATATTTTCTGCATTCAGCAGCTTCCTTGTTGTCTACAAGACCGATATCTCTCCATGGTCTATCGCCGCCTATGACAGATCTCAGTCCGTACACCGGCACTTCGTATAGCGCAACCAGATCCTACCCTTCTGGTCTCTGCCCGCCGCCTGTTGGCCATTCCGCTTATCAGATATGCAGGTCACTGGTTGACCTTCGTGTGGCACGTGCTAGTGAACATGCGACATCACGCACTATGCCATCTATTCATAGGCAGAATGAAAACGGAAAATAGTATAGGGGGGTAGGGGTGACTTTTGGTCTCCCCGGCGAGTCTATAATCCCAATTTTAGGCAGTTTTTATGAGCCTTACGCCTTTTATCCACCTTACATTTTACTGTTTATTTGTACTCGACTTTATAATTATACGGTCTTTAACGTTTGACCATTCTAGTCTCCAAAATAGATTTCTGTTTGGGCAAAAATTCGTCCATAGATATAAAAGTAGTTTTGCTGGATTCATAGTCATGCTGGAGTCCAGGGTAACGGGCGAATTGCTGCAGTTTGCCTTATCGTGACTTTTATACCCTTATTTGGGACAACATTCGATCACTTTAGCAGTCATGGCTACATCGATAACGAACTGCATTCCGTTATGCCCTGTTTGACCGTGAGGTAGCAGTTTTCAACCTCTGAGGTAGCACTTAGTCGCGTGCGACTGGGCCACACGTGGGCCTTCAATGAGTAGCGATGGGCCCCACACCAACCTCATTATGTCTGTTTTTGTTTGACTGTTGCCAAACCTTCGTCTGGAATGCATCCCATGTGGCGAATGTGCTTCCTCTTAGATTTCTTCCGATTTATAACTCGGTCTGGCCTTTTATCTCTTTTAATTATATCTTTTAAGTCACTATAACTTTTTAATGTTTATAGAGGTGGGCACTAAATACATTTAAAATATTTAAAGATACTAAATACACTTTGAAAATATATTTACATTTTTAAATACATTTCAAATATAGGGTCTTTCAATAAGGTCGCTCGATTTTTAAATAAAAATAAAACAAGTTGTGTGTGATATATGCACTCAATTTATTTTAAATTTGAAAGTACATTTTATGGCACTAATTGTGGATTATGACGTCCTTCAAATGTCCGCCGTGGCTTCGCTTGGTGGAACGTAATCGAGAGGCCCAATTTTCGATGACTTTCTCCCATAAATCTGGCTGAATTTGCTGGATGGTGTTCGTTATGTTGACTTTGAGGACATCAACTGTTTGAAGATTATTCGCATAGACCTGCGATTTAAGGTAGCCCTAAAGAAAGTAGTCTAATGGCGTTAAATCGCATGATCTCGGTGGCCAGTTGACGTCGCCACCGCGCTAAATGACCCTGCTCTGGCCACAAGAAGATGCTTATCATCGATCTGTAGGTCTCGCCGTTGACGGTTATGGCAATCCCATCTTAGTTCTCAAAAACATACGGACCGAGGACTCCCTTAGACGAAAATCCGCACCAAACAGTCACTTTGCTGGGATGCAATTGGTGCTGGTGTATCTTATGTGGATCATTTTCGTCCCAGATCCGACAATTTTGCTTGTTCACAAATCCATTCATCCGAAAATGGGCCTTGTCGATGAAGAGGATAGAAATCACCTAATGCGCGGAACGTTTGTCGAACGGAGCACTGAATTTGATAATAACATTTGATGATTTGCACACGCTGTTCAACGCTATAACCTTCTATCGTGACTTCCCAGGTACTACTGAACAGTTCACAGTGAGGTTGCCAGATGTCGCTTTAACAACATGGCCACTATCGCCTGAAAAAGCTCGAGCGTCCTTGTTGAAAGACCCTTTACATGATATATAATGACAATTGATAAGGACCATTGGTATCACAACAAAAAATATCCATTAAAATGAAATTGTATTTTATAATTACTAATGTAGGATTTGATGACAATTGGATTCAAGTACTAAAATAAAAAATAGAAAGTTCCATAGAATTAAATTTCAGTTAGCTATTTATATCAGCATTTCATTTAAGTAATATCAGTTGCTTAAATGTATCGTCAGATAAAAGAACTCCGTTTTGGAGATAAGATTAATCCCCCCCAAGAAGGGCCACTTCACAGGAGCTGACGACGGAAGGGTGGTGTTGTAATTACTAAATAACTTTTATGTTTGGATATCTATCTAAACTTTAAAGTTTTTTACTTGAATCCTAAAGGTAACTGAACAATTCTAAATCTGTGGTTGATCGCGTTTGAGTGAGTCTTATAAATCCAAAATCATCGCAACTGTCCAATATACCACTGGATGATTCAGCTTCGGGTCCCCCTGCTAAATTCTCAATCACTTGAATCATAATATTTTTAAGTCTTGGTGGCTTGAACTGTCCCATGAAATACTGATATCTAACCAGCGAAGTTTGAAGAATGGATGGCTTGTTGATGCAATAATGACATCTGAAACGCTGACTTTATTTGCCAAGGCCAAATAAGGTTGGTAGCGCTTTCCAAAGCTCTTAGTGACTGCACTTAGAAGAGGTTGGCAAAATTTCACATAACGTGACTGAAGGCTCTTTAGCTTTTTCTCCACAGTGAGCAAGGTAGGGAGCAATCCTCCATAAAAAGTTTTGTTCTCCCTGTAGGCGATCAATTGCCACTGCAATAAGAGCCAAAACTAAGACATACACGCCAATATTATTCCTTGACTTTTGAACACTTGAAGTTCAAGGAACGTCACGAGTTGATGTAATTTGACCTTGTGCATCAAACAGAGAGTTCTACCTTGTAGTGCAAGGCACCTTTAATGAGCAGTTGATAACAGTTTTGATAATCTCTGCTGATTTTGGACGACCGCTTTTGTTCTATAATACTGAGCACTTCCCCATCGGAGCATGATTGATATTTGCAAAAGATATTTTCAGTGCCTGTTTTGCATGTTGTGGCGACGAGACTGAGTGTGTGTGTGTGTGAAGCACAATGTACATGCTTAGCTAGGCTGAAGCTGCATGGGTCAGACGAAAGGACTTCTTCCTGATTTAAGGCACTTCTCATTAAGAAACTATCCTCCAGCAAGTGCTCACCCTGATCTTCTAAATGTGTTGACACATTTTGCAGCAGTGACTGCAAATTCCTTAAACGCTTTAATAAAATTACAGCAGTTATCAGTGTCGGTGCTCGTGATTTTTTGCACGGAAATATCGTATTCAGTGATGATATTCTCCATATGTTCATCAATCTTGATGTAGTTATGTTCTCCTTTGAAGCAACAGCATGCCAATATTCCACTGTGACGGACAAAAGCAGCTTCAAGCTGAAAAAAAAGAAGAAATAACAGCCCAATGTTTGTCCCATAAATTTTACATAATAATATAATCGAGATAAATTCCACCAACAAATAGGTCTAGGGGGGGGGGGGGAGCTCTTCTATTATAATTTTTCTTATTTATCATTATCCATCTTGTGATTTTCTATATTCCTATCTATGTATTATTTCTAGGGTGAAGATGCCCCCTTCAAACATTGACTTCATTTATCTGACTCTTCGTAATTCTTTCTTCCTTGATGAATCTTCCATTTAACTTGCTTTTATCTTGATGTGATAATTCCTTCTTCTTTCTTGATCACATGATGGTTTCTTCTTAATTCTTGACGATTTGATGAGTTCTTATTTCTTGATGACGTGATGATTTCTTGATGAGTTGAGACGAGTTAGCCCTTGAAGTCGTTTTCTTTGCTTTTCCTTGACAGCAGTTTTCTCTTGAGTCGATTTATTGAGTTGTCCATAAGGCGTTTTCCGTTTTCTTCTGGGATCTTCTCCTTTAAAAATTGAGGATTGTCTGGGATCGATCTTGGGTCTTTGAATCCAGAAACCAGCACTTTGCCGTCACGCTACGGCCAAGTCTGTTATGAATTGGTAATTTAATGGGCTATTTATATTCTCTCTTTTGGAAGGAAGTTTTTTTCTCTTATACATCTTCGCACCCCTACAGGTCTGCCCTCAGCCAAGAGCTGATAACTCCCTAACTGTAAAGACATTTTCAATTTCATAGAGAGCAAAATCTTAACATACCCAATGAACTGTAACGCCCAAAAAACTACGGTGACAAGTTGACAAAATATCTGTAGTAAGACATAAACATAAGTAAGAGGTGCTGTCTAGTTTATTCTTCAGTAGAGCAGTCACTTTCTCTTCTTTTGTAAGATTTCGGCCAAGCGTCCGCCTTGAAATGACGTCAACTGAAGAACTTATACCTGCGGTAGTGGAATGTGTGATTATTGTGAGTGAAATTGATTTTCACAGTGAAATGAGAATATATGATATGCGTATAAAATTTTATATAGAAATGTAGCTATATGAATATCCTATAGTTATATAGGACTGGTACATTAATTCATAAATATATTATTAGTCCTTCATATTCAGAATTATATAGTAAAATATCCATTTTCAGTATTGTTAGGAATATATACACTATCAAGCTTTACTTCCTACATTTTTGACGGGGGGGCATGGTAGTTTTGACATAATAATATACAGGTATTGCTACTATAACGAAATACAGCATTATAAGAATTCATTTAATAACTACATATAATTGATCAATAATTGTACTAATTATTCCTGATTTTTTTTCATTCAATATCAAGTAAATAATAGTGCGCTTTAAGAATATATGTATGTGGATTCTCATGAAATTATTGCAATATATTAACCTCTGTTGTTTGTATATGTCTTCCTTTATTTAACTTCGTTATATAGCCTACGTAGTGAACAATGATCCGAACACTTTAGTATTGGGTCGTTATAAGAGCTTAACCTGTACTACTAATATTATAATTGTAAACAACATTTGTAACTCAGAACTCACCTTTAATTAATCTCCCAAAAGCTGGTTGCTTCATGGATGATAAAGGATGCACACCTTGTATGATAAAATCTACAATTAGCTTATCAACAACAGATTGTTTGACCTTAGTATTCACTGCAAAACACTCTGGTAGTCCTCACTTTAACACCGCTACATGAAGGACCATCGTCTAATACTGAACATTCTCTTTGTGTTTTCACGGTTATCCGCTTCTTGCACCAAAGCAGAATGCTTGTAGTTGATGAATGTACATAATTAGATAGTTGAAGGACATTTGTTTCACGTTAAATTCAATCAGCATATACTATAAATAAGGGTGTTGCAAAAGGAAGCAGGCAGGTTCGTGCATGGTAAACCTACGCTACTTTTACATTATCGTTAGCTACTAGCAATTTTGCCATTTTTCAAAAATAAGAAATAGTGATACTTGTCAATTCAATTAAGTATCATATAATTAGCTTTAATAAATTCTTACCTTCAAATGAATGCGTAGATTAGAAATAGCATTGCTCGCTGCAGAGATTTCGCTATTGCATGATGTACATACACACTTACTATTTTTTTCCGTCTTAAGATCTCTCTCTAAAAAAATTATCATCTAGTAAAAGATGACTATAAAATGATTCTTTATCTTCCTCCTCTTTATTATTGTCTAATCTCTCCATTTCACTCTCTTTCGAAGCTGAAGTTGCCATGCAGCAGTTGAAATAACGCTAAGCGCTCTCCTATACAACCGAACATAAGTGTGACCATCTGTTAACTGAATTTGAACTGATGCAAGCAATCTTCCCTCGCCGGCTCACACAGTCAACCGTGTCATACAAGTTGCGACAAGTAAAAACATGTATTACACGTTTTTAACAGCTATATAAACCTATTATCAGTAAAGTATTTGCAAAAGGTATTTAGATACACGATTTCAAATGTATTTAAAAATACAATTTTAAATACATAAATGTGTTTAAATACTGCCCCCTTTTTGTATTTTAGGGCCTCGTACCGTTATGCTACGC
This sequence comes from Ceratothoa steindachneri, assembly GCA_963969495.1. NCBI lineage: Eukaryota > Metazoa > Arthropoda > Malacostraca > Isopoda > Cymothoidae > Ceratothoa > Ceratothoa steindachneri. Next base: position 30,826,379 of record OZ018328.1, on the reverse strand, counting down.
TGTTCCAGTCTCGATAGATTTTAGCGCATATACTCTGCTCTAATAATATTCCAAATCAACACCGACGTTAAGAAAATTAAGTTTCGGTTGGGGAATATCAGATTTAATTCAAAAGCCTAAAGGACTGATAATTCAAATCAGGGTCCACTTAAGAGGCAAACGGATCTTATGCGAGAAATGGGAAGAACTGAAACGAGATCCAGAAGCAGAACTCGGAAACTTCTGCTAAGTAATTATTTTTGTTTTTATCCATACACTTATATTTAGGGGTGGGAGGCAGTATCACGCAGGGCGAAACCCGCCAACGCAAACTCGTCGCCACCACCCGAAGGGAGGGATGGGCCCGTACACTCATCAGCCAATACCATCATTTAAAAACGTGAGACTACCATCGGGATTTTCCCCCCTTTAAGACGGAAGGGGCATCGCGCTAAGCAGCCGCGACCCGGGCACCCCCTTCCCAACCGCATCCAACTCTGCTCGTTTCATCCATGTCACGACGCACCCCGTTGAGGCAGAACCAGTCCAGTCAAACACTACAACCACCCAAACAGATACGCTAGGGCACAATCAACCACAGGTAATAGGAATAAAAACCAAGGGAAAGGTGACCATAAATAAAGGTCGGAGATTGAAGAGATTTAAGATTTAAGATAAATTACCGGTGGGTTGCTGCCCAATCCAAGTGGATTCTATATGGCCGCTAGGGTGAAACGAGAAATATCATCTATAAAAGGTGGAGGAGACCACTTTTTGACAAAAATTTAAAAAACGACGGGTTAAAAGATTCCTCCGCCAATATGAATCGAAGACGGGTGTGTTGAGGAATAGTTAAAAGGGTCGGGAAACAGGACAACCGGAGAATGGCTACAATCCAATAAAAGGTGGACAACCGATTGATCCCCACCGCAAAAACGATAGCAAGGGCTGATATGAACATCACCCGAAACAAGATGGCCGTGAGTAAGTATCGTGTGGCCAATGAGAAGTCGGCAAAGGGCCACCTCCAACGACCGCATTCTATGACGACTCGAGGGCCAAGAGCGAATAGAATTTTAAAATTTGTATAGTTTGGATGTTGAACAGTCATCCCATTCATTCTGTCACAGTTGAAAAATATACCTTCTTATTGAAGGAAAGTAGTCCCTAAAAGGCAGAGCCGAGTTCTCAGGGGACACAGAATGTGCTGAGCGGGCCAGCCGATCAGCCTTCTCGTTGCCCAGGACCCCCACATGCCCAGGGACCCAGCAAAAAATAATTCTATATCGAGATGCATTTTGGATCAGCCAGTGGCAAATTTCTGTGACCAGGGGATGGGCCGCATTAAAAGATCTAATTGACTGTAAGACACTCCTTGAGTCGGAAAAAATAACAAAATCACTAAAAGGTGAAATTTGGATGAGTCTAAAGGCTAAAAGGATTGCTAAAAGTTCAGCGGTAAAAATGGATGCTGCTGGTGACAAAGATAGAGTTAGGAATTCTCCTCCTGGGCAGATGGCTGCGGCGCCCACGCCACCGTCCGACTTAGAGCCATCCGTGTATAGTGGGCAGCATTGTTTGTGTGAGATCGAATGCTCTAAGAATAGGCTCTTAATGATGCGAGGGTCCATGGACGACTTCTCCAGGCTTCACATGTTGGTACATACTGTGGGAAGAGGAGCACACCAAATAGGGGTCAGTAAGGATGGAAGGGTAAGGACCCTTGGAGCACCCAGGTTAGAGAGATGATCTCCTATGCGAAGGTTCAGGGGGCGGGGTAAAGATGGCAACTTATCATATGCCGCCGTTGATTCGGCAGCATACAGGCATCTGTAGACGACCTCTGATACAGGGGCTTGCTCTACTCGGCAGAGGTATCGCATGCAGATTTGACGTCTATGGTGGGGCAAAGGGAGTACCCCACTCTCGTAGTAAAGGCTGTTGACAGGAGAAGTACGGAAGGCTCCACTAGAAAGGCGAACTCCAAGGTTTCGAATGGGGTTCAGCATTTTAAGGGCTGAAGGGGAAGCCGATGAGTAAATTTGACAGCCATAATCCAATTTGGATTGGACGAGGGCTGTGTATAATGTCCACAATGTTTGTCGGTCACTGCCCCACGAAGTGTGTGAGAGGACTTTCAAAATGTCTAGAGGCCGCAGACAGGCTGTTCGAAGTCGGTGTAGGTGTGGTAACCAGGATAACTTTGGATCGAGAGTTACGCCAAGGAACCGAAACTCGGAGACAAACTCTATATCTTCACCTTGTAAGGATATAGATGGCGGAACAAAAACCCCTCTGCCTCGGTGGAAAAACATTGCTTTGGTTTTGTTCGTGGAAAAGCGGAATCCCTTAAGTTGTGCTCTTTTGGATACAGTATCGACCGCTAGTTGTAGCCGACGCGCTGCTGATGGAAGGCGAGGTGAGGAACAGTATAGTGCTAAATCCTCGACAAACAGAGTTGCCGATACACCCTCTGGGAGAGACGAAATAATATCATTGATGGCAATTATAAAACATAAGACACTTAAAACACTGCCCTGAGGAACTCCCTCCTCTTGGGGTTGCAGGTCAGAGTATGCGTCTCCAACACGTACCTTGAAGGATCGAGATGCTAAAAAAATTTGAATAAGTGAAGGTAAAAGGCCTCTCATCCCCCAGATGTATAACTGCTTCAAGATGCCGTATCTCCATGTTGTGTCGCAGGCTTTCTCAATATCGAAAAATATAGCCAGGACTCGGTGCTTTAATGAGAAAGCTTTCCGGACTGATCCCTCGAAACGTACTAGTAGGTCAAGAAGACTATGACCTTTGCTGAAGCCACATTGAAATGGGGAGAAAAGGTGATTGGCTTCTAGGAACCAGTTTAGGCGCTCCAATATAATTTTTTTCCAGCAACTTACTCAAACAGCTGGTGAGAGCTATAGGGCGATAGTGATCTGCATTCAACCCGTCCCTACCCGGTTTGACAAAGGGAAGGATGATCCCAATGCGCCATGATGACGGGTAAAAACCCTTCACCCATATAAGGTTGTACAAATCAAGTAGGAAGAGAGTAGAGTGTGGATGTAGGTGCCGAATCATGTCGAAATGGATCTCATCAAGACCAGGGGAAGTAGATCTGCAAAGGGACAAAGCGCTTTGCAGCTCATAGATGCTGAATAGAGCGTTATATAGAAGGTTAGATTTTGTTGTGAAGTTGAGAGAATGAGATTCTTCCTTTGATTTGTAGGATTAAAAAGCCTTATCGTAGCGGCTGACACTGCTGACGGCGCGGAAATGGTCAGCAAAAGTATTGCTGACCGCCAGGCCGTCATTCTCCAAGGAACCGTCTAAGTTGAGTGTGGGGGTATGATGATTAGCATAACGGCCCCTGATCTTATTAATCCTCTTCCAGATCTTAGCAGTAGGTGTCATAGAGGTGATCGATGAAACGTATCTGCGCCATGAATTTCGGCGAGCTTGCCGAAGGGTTCTTGGGCGAAGCGCACGAACTCGGTTTCGGTCGACCTTGTTGCACAAAGTTGGGTTCTTTCGGAATCGGGCATGGCAAACTTGTAATTTTTGATAGCTCTTGCACACGTCGAAGTCCACCAGGGCACGGTTGAGCGGCCCGTGACAGGTCGCCTCCGTGGGATGGTCTGTGTTGTTGCATTGTAGATAGTCGATGTAAAGTATTTTACTGCCGCGTCCACTCTATTGAAGGTCCCCAAAGATGCGTTTGTGAAGGACGCCTCTTGGAAACCTTCCCAATCTGAATGACCTAAGTCCCACTTAAGGGGCATGGTTGTATGAGGGCTAACTTGAAGGGCCGACAAGACAATAGGGAAGTGGTCACTCCCATGGACATCTTCGAGAATTGACCATCGAAATTCCATGAAGCAATCAGGGCAACAAACAGATAGGTCAACACAGCTAAAAGAGTCCGTCTGGACATGATAAGAGGTAAAATCGCCAGTATTTAAAACACAAAGAAGGTCAGATAATAAAAGAGACTCTAAAACACTGCCTTTGGCATTTCGAGTGATGTCACCCCAGTATGGGTGACGGGCGTTAAAATCTCCTAGTAATAAGAATGGGGAGGGCAACTGGTCTATAAGTTCTAAAAGGTCGGATCTTGACAATGATAAACAAGGGGTTAGGTAAATAGAGCAAACGGTAAAAAGCTAAGTAAGAAAAACCCTCACAGACACAGCTTGGAGGGTTGTATGTAGGGAGATAGGAGAAACATGGTAGGATGAAGATACCATGATTGACACCCCTCCATGAGAGGGGCTTTCAGCAGGAGCAATATAGTTGAAAGTGAGAAAACCGGGTACAAGCGGAAAGGGCCGTATACCCAGTTTATTCTCCTGGAGACAAATAACAGTGGGGTGGATAGTCGTCAAAAGAACTTTGAGTTCTTCCCACTTTGGAAGAACTCCTTGACAATTCCATTGTAAAATGGAAGATATTATGTGTGACGATTAGATACCACTGTGGATATCTTTTTACCTTTTGAGGCCGATAATGTATTTGAGGTTCTTCCCAAAGAGCTTGGGAGACGGAGAGCTGATTTTGAGGAGCCTGCTTTTGCAGGGGGAGAGATCCTAGATGGAGTAGTAACTGAGGTTTTTTTCCGTGGGTTTTGGAGAACCAACCGAGGCCCTTGATTGTAATTCGGGCTCGCAACCTGGCGGAAAAGGAAGATCCAGAAGAAATTTTCGGCCGGTAGACCCGGATTCATGGGTCGGGGATATTTTCGCTGTCTGAGGAGTTGGTCCAACCACCGCAGTTGGTGATGTTGGAGTATCGACTGCTTCCATCGGATCTTGGTTTGGAGGGTGAGCGGGACGAACAGGTGATCTGAGCGAGGTGTGTGGAGCTGGGTGTATTTCTGCCATCGTTTGGATCAGGATGGGGCCTACGTCCTGTGAACGGCGAGACGGACTTAAGGGCAGAGAATGTTCCACCATAGGGAAGGAGTCCATTGGAGATTCTCGGGGTTCGGCCGAGTCGGCTCCAGAGGCTGCCCGCTTATTGGTGGTCGATGACCCAGGTGAGGAATCCTTTCTCTTACCACTGGGCTTTGAGTCTCGTGGCCGGGTGGATGAACCTTCACTGTTCGATGTTGAGGATTCTTTCAAATAGCGCCTGATGTCTTCAAGCGTCTCTCCCAGCTAGAGCTGCTGGAGAGAAGGAGAGCGATGCTTCGACTGCATATTCTGAATATTTTCGACGCTGCGAGTAGATCTAGGGTGAAGTGCTTCAGGCTGGTCGGAACTCGCGCGTGATGGTCGGTTTCGTCCAGCATCACGTAAAACGTCAGAGAAGAGCCGGCCGAGTGGCGAGGTTTGTGCTCGGGCACGCTGGCGGGCCTCTCTTATATCTAGACGTAGGGAGTCGCGCAAAGCGAGAACTTCCTTTTCATATAAAAATATAGAGCAAAGTTTCGACGCAGCACTGTGGGTACCTCCGCAGTTGGCACAGTGGGGTGTTTTGGTGCATTCGGGGTCATCGTAGTCAGAGCTACAATTCACGCAGGAGCGAGGCTGCCGACAGGCACGGCTAACATGTCCAAGTTGATTGCAATTGAAGCAGCGTCTGGGTAGTTCGATGTAGGGACTTACCGGGACACGAAGGTACCCAGCTTTAATATACTGCGGCAGTTCTTGTCGTTCAAATGTTAAAATCAGTGTGGCGGTTGGAACTTTAGTGGAGCCTAATGTTTTAGTTACCCTGTGTACGTGTGTGACACGTTGGGTACTGAGCTTACTCTGAAGGCGGGTGGGGTCGTAGTCCTTTAGTTCGTTTGAACGGACGACACCTTTGACGAAATTCAGACGCGGATGGGGCGACAGTTATTGGAATTTCAGCTATCGAAGATAGATTTCGCACAAGGTTGTGTTGAGAGTGGGATGACACCTCGACTACGACATCACCACTTCCCTAGACCACATCCGGCGGGGTTCACCACAGCGGGACTCAAAAGATTCATTGACGTCAAACACATCCACTTTTGCAAGTGGGATGTCAGATGATGAATTCATGACAAGAAAGCGAGGATAATCAAAATCTGGGTCTACTTCGTTGGAATAGGGGTCCAACGAGCGAGGAAAGGCTGAAAGGAAAGCTAAGGAACGTTTGGCACGAGAACCCTTACGAGAAGGGGAGGTTTTTGGTTTATGGCTAGCCATTGAAAAAAGAAAAAAACTTCGCATTCTCCCTCGGGGCTTCCCACCATGGAGGCCTACATTGGCCCGGCACTACTGCAACTACACAATCAGTTAGGTCCGGTATGCCCTCTTGGAGAATGGATACGGATCCACCGCACCATCTTTATAACCCTAAGAGGCTGCCCGAGTTCTCCTACGCAGGGAGAAAAGGGGCCAACGATGGGTTTCTCCTTGGGCATTCGGTAGACGAAGGCGGTGGAGATGCCCAGCCTCTTTCACCTTCATGAAAGAACAATTCAGAACCAATCCTTTAAACGAGCAGAGGTCGGGTATTGATATGGATCACTAGATAGGTGAAGGAAGAGGGGGAAATAAAGCGCAGTGGAAGAGCGTAATAGAGGAGGAAAGAAAGAGGGGTATGCTAAAAGTCTTGTTTGCAGCACGATGGGTCCCCTAGGGGGCCCAGGGCTGACCCCCCTCGCCACAAGAAGGCCAGAGCCTCTCTGGGAACAACCCCTGAAGAAAAGATCCCAGAGAGGGAGGGGGGCAGAGATTGAAGAGAGTGGCACAATAAAAGTTCACTTCGCAGTCCGCTCCAATGGGCGGTTGGGATGGGCCTCCGCTCCAACCACAAGGCAGGAGCACTCTCGCGGCGAGCTTCTGAAAGCAACGCGAGCGTAGCGGCAAATAAAAGTCCAGTTTGCAGTCAACACAAAAGTGACGACTGATCCCCCCCTCCTCTGCGGCCGAGAAAGTTCTTTTTAATGGCTAATAATTGTAGTCATCAAGGATGGAGAGCCCGCATGGCGAAGCTGCATTGGCAGGCCGTTCAATCGCGTTAAGGCCACCTCTTGAGCTCGTTGACCAAACCGTGACTACTTATCACAGTGAAGATCTCACAGGAACGGAACAAGATCAAGCCGGCGACTAGCCAACGAAAAAAGTTAACGGCCAGTGAAAGAGTGGTACTTATGAGTTAACGATTATCACACACTGGTGGGCAAAAATGTTGAGATCAAATGAAAGTAACAAACCCACGAGGGCACCAGGAAGCACTTATTCGGAACACTCAAATTGGTACATTGACTACTCTAGCGAGTGTCACATAAGGCTGTTAACGAGTGTTGATGACATTTTATGACAAGATCCATGAAAATCTAAAATTTATTAAATGCCACCGACTTCATAACTCGAGAAATGTACTAATGCCCTCAATTAACAAATACATTCATATATGAACTATGTTGCTGCTTATAAATAGACAACATTGTTTGATAGACTTAATAAACTACCAAACCGACACAACTTTAGTAATTTCTGAGCAAGCATTTACTCGTATTATAAAAATCAATCACAGACTCAAAGCACAATTATAAACAACACAATTTCCACATTTGAGGCAGAATTTTACTTGGATAATCCCTGGTTTATAGTACTGCTCCGAAAGCAGCCAAGACCAACTAAGCTGACTGGAAGGGGTTCTGCACAAGATTCATCATATATTGTTTTTATCTCATTTGCACTTGTGCTGGGCATGTTTTGTATGTGTTGAACTCTGTCTAGTTTATTCTGACATCGAGACGCGGTATTTCTATGCGCTTAGTTTATGATCGTGACTGCATCGGAGCAGTGCCAGTGGCGTGGGGTCAATATCTAGTGGAATGGGTATGGGGGGGGATGGGGGGGGGCAGGACCGAGAGATTACAAAACTTGTATTATGCGTGTAGATTGTTGACCGCCGATTGACGATATGCGCCCCACCCCGGGAAACTAATCATTATTACGGAGTAGGAAGAATGAAACTAGTAGTAGTTCAGCGTGATATGGTGTAAGAGTCTTCCAAGTTTATTCTTGAACGCTTCCAATGTTGTTAGTAAGGGTTTTATTATGATTATCTCAGTGGTACCAAACAATGTAAACTAGGGGTGGCTACAAAGCAGACCCGAATCTGGACTATTATCCGGCTAAACGTCTATTTACAATGGAATAACAAAAAGGTGTAAAAAAATAGATACTAGATGCGACCATAAACTTGATACAAGTAGGATTATTGGAAACGTTTCCTTTAACAACACAATCATCATAAACATGAATACGTACGGCTTCAACACAAACAATTAAAAGGGTCAACAAGTCTCGAATAAAACAGGCACTTCCATCCCCTAGAATAATGATGAAACAGGAGGGGACAATAACGGAACCTGGAACTTAAGCAGGTATATACATCAAGCCTCTCTCGCCAAACCAATACAAAGTCGTCAATTGTGGAAGCTGGGGACTGGCTGGGTGAGAAATACCATCCATATATCTACAGGTAAGGATAGTAGTTTGCCTGACAGTTTGATTCGTGATAAATTAACCATTAAATTCGTTAACTGTCTTGATTACTTCACACCAGAACTAACATTTTGAGCATACTTTTGGCTAGTCACTAACAAGGAAATATCGCCTTGCTCTGATGACAAGAAGAAAATTATCTCAATTTGAGCGAGGAAGTGTCACTGCCGAGGCACGAGAGCGTGTCGTCGTCAGAATCGGTGTGTGCCACCCCGTCAGGTAGACCTCCTTCTTTCGGCGTTGTATCAGTAGACCACGGCACGGGCGAGGCTGCAAAAAGGTGATGAAACCATGTATAATTAAATGGGAGTCAAAGGTTTTCAAATACAATTGAATTAAATAACCAAATGAAAGAGAATTATTATTATTAACATTATTATTACTGACAAAAATCCGCCCTATGGGCGTTTTTAGCTAGGCCTAAGGCGCTTGTTTGTTTCGCTCACAAAATTAAGTGTGGGAGAAAAGTTTTTTTTTTTATTTCACAACATTCAAAATTGGGGTGCAAGAGAAAAATCATTTCACATTAAAAAAAAAAAATGCACAGACGGACACACGCGCACTAGGATCATTAATCAGTATAATAAGATGAAAGAGAGGACGAAACAGCCGCAACAGTCCATTTTATATATTTTTTAACAGCACTTAAATGACAACTAACACAAAAGACATACGTTGCTGCAATTAAAATCTCAGCCTAATACTAGGTAGGCTACTCTAAAATAAAAACAAAACAAAATCAAAACAAGAAAAAAACTGCAAAAAATAAGAAACATAGCAAAGGCAAGAAGGAAGCACGCTCTGGCGTCTGGGAAGGAACCGTCTCCCAACGGGCATTTATTTAAAAAAAACAACGAAATTAAAAGAAAAACTACAAAAAAACCCTCTCAAGCAATTATGAGAAAAACAAAATGAAAGGGCATGTTCCAGCGTCGTAGGGATGGCCGCCCTTCACCGGAACTCGAGCATACGCATTCAAAACAAAACAAAGTAAAATAAAATGGAAGATAGGCTCCTCTAAAAAAATAAATTATTCGATAGGCCGGTGAGCATGAATCTGTCTCGAGCACAAGAGACAAGCGGTAGCGATCCCGGTGGTTCCGATACTAAGACAGATAACTAGCGCGAAGATCATCCAGACTGGGACATTCAACAAAATGTACCAAACAGTCTGGGAGACAACGCAGTCGTCGCAGTAAGGAGCAGGCGAGCGCTCCATGAAATGGCGATGCGTCCCGCAGGTATGTCCAATTGGAAGACGAGAGAGAGAGCGATCTGAAGCCGATGCGGCATTAGGGAGCAGGTCCATGGGGAAAATCACGGCACAATGGCACGCAACTATGGGTTTAGCTTGGCCGTCTCTTATCTTCTTTATAGAGTAGCTAAGAAGGCTGCCCCAATCCCTGCCACGCAGTCGATGTGAAGAAAAGCCAAACGCTGTTCTGGGCACCCAGGCCTCGCGGACTCTTTGGCAACCTCATTCCCCACAATTCATAGAGGTTTAAGGTAAGGAACCAGTGGGTTGCTGCCCAATCCAAGTGGATTCTATATGGCAGCTAGGGTGAAACGAGACAAATCATCTATAAAAGGTGGAGGAGACCGCTTTGTGACAAAAATTTAAAAAACGACGGGTTAAAAGATTCCTCCGCCAATATGAATCGAAGACGGGTGTGTTGAGGAATAGTTAAAAGGGTCGGGAAACAGGACAACCGGAGAATGGCTACAATCCAATAAAAGGTGGACAACCGATTGATCCCCACCGCAAAAACGATAGCAAGGGCTGATATGAACATCACCCGAAACAAGATGGCCGTGAGTAAGTATCGTGTGGCCAATGAGAAGTCGGCAAAGGGCCACCTCCAACGACCGCATTCTATGACGACTCGAGGGCCAAGAGCGAATAGAATTTTTAATTTTGTATAGTTTGGATTATGAACAGTCATCCCATTCATTCTGCCACATTTGAAAAATATATTTTCTAATTGAAGGAAATTAGTCCCTAAAAGGCAGAGCCGAGTTCTCAGGGGACACAGAATGTGCTGAGCGGGCCAGCCTATCAGCCCTCTCGTTGCCCAGGACCCCCATATGCCCAGGGACCCAGCAAAAAATAATTCTATATCGGGACGCATTTTGGATCAGCCAGTTGCAAATTTCTGTGACTAAGGGGTGGGACGCATTAAAAGATCTAATTGACTGTAAAACACTCCTTGAGTAAGAAAAAAATGAAAAAGTCACTAAAAGGTGAAATTTGGATGAGTCTAAAGGCTAAAAGGATTGCTAAAAGTTCAGCGGTAAAAATGGATGCTGCTGGTGACAAAGATAGAGTTAGGAATTCTCCTCCTGGGCAGATGGCTGCGGCGCCCACGCCACCGTCCGACTTAGAGCCATCCGTGTATAGTGGGCAGCATTGTTTGTGTGAGATCGAATGCTCTAAGAACAGGCTCTTAATGATGCGAGGGTCCATGGACGACTTCTCCAGGCTCCACATGTTGGTACATACTTTGGGAAGAGGAGCACGCCACCTAGGGGTCAGTAAGGATGGAAGGGTAAGGACCCTTGGAGCACCCAGGTTAGAGAGATGATCTCCTATGCGAAGGTTCAGGGGGCGGGGTAAAGATGGCAACTTATCATATGCCGCCGTTGATTCGGCAGCATACAGGCATCTGTAGACGACCTCTGATACAGGGGCTTGCTGTACTCGGCAGAGGTATCGCATGCAGATTTGACGTCTATGGTGGGGCAAAGGGAGTACCCCACTCTCGTAGTAAAGGCTGTTGACAGGAGAAGTACGGAAGGCTCCACTAGAAAGGCGAACTCCAAGGTTTCGAATGGGGTTCAGCATTTTAAGGGCTGAAGGGGAAGCCGATGAGTAAATTTGACAGCCATAATCCAATTTGGATTGGACGAGGGCTGTGTATAATGTCCACAATGTTTGTCGGTCGCTGCCCCACGAAGTGTGTGAGAGGACTTTCAAAATGTCTAGAGGCCGCAGACAGGCTGTTCGAAGTCGGCGTAGGTATGGTAACCAGGATAACTTTGGATCGAGATTTACGCCAAGGAACCGAAACTCGGAGACAAACTCTATATCTTCACCTTGTAAGGATATAGATGGCGGAACAAAAACCCCTCTGCCTCGGTGGAAAAACATTGCTTTGGTTTTGGTCGTGGAAAAGCGGAATCCCTTAAGTCGTGCTCTTTTGGATACAGCATCGACCGCCAGTTGTAGCCGACGTGCTGCTGATGAAAGGCGAGGTGAGGAACAGTATGGTGCTAAATCATCGACAAACAGAGTTGCCGATACACCCTCTGGGAGAGACGAAATAATATCATTGATGGCAATTATAAAACATAAGACACTTAAAACACTGCCCTGAGGAACTCCCTCCTCTTGGGGTTGCAGGTCAGAGTATGCGTCTCCAACGCGTACCTTGAAGGATCGAGATGCTAAAAAAATTTGAATAAATGAAGGTAAAAGGCCTCTCATCCCCCAGACGTATAGCTGCTTGAAGGTGCCGTATCTCCATGTTATGTCGTAGGCTTTCTCAATATCGAAAAATATAGCCAGGACTCGGTGCTTTAATGAGAAAGCTTTCCGGACCAATCCCTCGAAACGTACTAGTAGGTCAAGGGTACTATGACGTTTGCGGAAGCCACATTGAAATGGAGAGAAAAGGTGATTGGTTTCTAGGAACCAGTTTAGGCGCTCCAATACCATTTTTTCCAGCAACTTACTCAAACAGCTGGTGAGAGCTATAGGGCGGTAGTGATCTGCGTCCAACCCATCCCTGCCTGGTTGACAAAGGAAAGGATGATCCCAGTGCGCCATGATGAGGGGTAAAAACCCTTCACCCATATAAGGTTGTACAAATCAAGTAAGAAGAGAGTAGTGTGGATGTAGGTGCCGAATCATGTCGAAATGGATCTCATCAAGACCAGGGGAAGTAGATCTGCAAAGGGACAAAGCGCTATGCAACTCATGGATGCTGGATAGAGCGTTATATAGGTTAGATTTTGTTGTGAAGATGAGAGAATCAGACTCTTCCTTTGATTCATAGGATATAAAAGCCTTATCGTAACGGCTGACACTGCTGACGGCGCGGAAATGGTCAGCAAAAGCATTGCTGACCGCCAGGCCGTCATTCTCCAAGGAACCGTGTAAGTTGAGTCTGGGGGTATGATGATCAGCATAACGGCCCCTGATCTTATTAATTCTCTTCCAGATCTTAGCAGTAGGTGTCATAGAGGAAATTGATGAAACGTAACGGCGCCATGAATTTCGGCGAGCCTGACGAAGGGTTCTTTGGCGAAGCGCACGAGCTCGGTTTCGGTCGACCTTGTTGCACAAAGTTGGGTTCTTTCGGAATCGGGCATGGGCTAACTTGTAATTTTTGATAGCTGTTGCACACGTCGAGGTCCACCAGGGCACGGTTGAGCGGCCCGTGGCGGGTCGCCTCCGTGGGATGGTCTGTGTTACTGCATTGTAGATAGTCGATGTAAAGTATTCCACTGCCGCGTCCGCTCCACTGAAGGTTGCCTCTCGGAAACCTTCCCAATCTGCATGACCTAAGTCCCACTTAAGGGGTATAGTTGTATGAGGGCTAACTTGAAGGGCCGACAAGACTATATGGAAGTGGTCACTCCCATGGTGATCGTCAAGAATTGACCATCGAAATTCCCGGAAGCAATCCGGGGAACAAACAGACAGGTCAACACAGCTAAAAAAGTCCGTCTAGACATGATGAGGTAAAATCGCCAGTATTTAAGACACAAAGAGAGTCAGATAATAAGAGAGACTCTAAAACACTACCTTTGGCATTTTGAGTGATGTCACCCCAGTATGGGTGACGGGCGTTAAAATCTCCTAGTAATAAGAATGGGGAGGGCAACTGGTCTATAAGTTCTAAAAGGTCGGATCTTGACAATGATAAACAAGGGGGTAGGTAAATAGAGCAAACAGTAAAAAGCTTAGTAAGAAAAACCCTACGGCAACAGCTTGGAGGGTAGTATGTAGGGGGATGGGAGAAACATGGTGGGATGAAGATACTATGATTGATACCCCCTCATAAGAGGAGCTTCCAGCAGGAGCAATAGAGTTGAAAGTGAGAAAGCCAAGTATCGGCGGAAAGGGCCGTATACCCAGTTTATTCTCCTGAAGACAAATAACAGCGGGGTGGATAGTCGTCAAAAGAATTTTGAGTTCTTCCCACTTTGGAAGAACTCCTTGACAATTCCATTGTTAATGGAAGATATTATGTGGGACGATTAGATACCACTGTGGATATCTTTTTCTCTTTTGTGGCCGATATTGTATTCGAGGTTCGTCCCAAAGATCTTGGGAGACGGAGAGCTGATTTTGAGGAGCCTGCTTTTGCAGGGACACATATCCTAGATGGAGCAGTAACTGGGGCTTTTTTCGTGGGTTTTGGAGAACCGACCGAGGCCCTGGATTGTAATTCGGGCTCACAACCTGGCGGAAAAGGAAGATCCAGAAGGGATTTTGGCAGGTAGATCCGGATTCATGGGTCGAGGGTAATTTCGCTGTCTGAGGAGTTGGTCTAACCGCCGCGATTGGTGATGTTGGAATATCAACTGCGTCCATCGGATCATGGGTTGAAGGGTGAGCGGAACGAACAGGTGATCTGAGAGAGGCGCGTGGAGCTGGGTGTATATCTGCCATCGTTTGAATTAGGATGGGCCCTAAGTCCTGTGAAGGGCGGGACGGACTTAAGGGCATGGAATGTTCAGCCATAGGCAAAGAGTCCATTGAAGATTCTCGGAGTTCGGCCGAGTCAGCTCCAGAGGCTGCCCGCTTATTGGTGGTCGATGACCCAGGTGAGGAATCCTTCCTCTAACCACTGGGCTTTGAGTATCGGGGCCGGGTGGATGAACCTTCACTGGTCGATGTTGAGGATTCTTTCAAATAACGTCTGATGTCTTCAAGTGTCTCACCCTGAGCGTCTCTCCCAGCTAGAGCTGCTGGAGAGAAGGGGGGCTACATTGGTTATCTCTTTGTGAGAGCGATGCTTCGACTGCATATTCTGAATGTTTTCGACGCTGCGAGTAGATCTAGGATGAAGTGCTTCAGGCTGGTCGGAACTCGCGCGTGATGGTCGGTTTCGTCCAGCGTCACGTAAAACGTCAGAGAAGAGCCAGCCGAGGGGCGAGGTTTGTGCTCGGGGACGCTGCCGGGCCTCTCTTATATCTAGACGTAGGGAGTCACGCAAAGCGAGCACTTCCTTTTCATATAAAAATATAGAGCAGAGTTTTGACGCAGCACTGTGGGTACCTCTGCAGTTGGCACAGCGGGGTGTTTTGGTGCATTCGGGGTCATCGTAGTCAGAGCTACAATTCACGCAGGAGCGAGGCTGCCGACAGGCACGGCGAACATGTCCAAATTGATTGCAATTGAAGCAGCGTCTGGGTAGTTCGATGTAGGGAATTACCGGGACACGAAGGTACCTAGCTTTAATATGCTGCGGCAGTTCTTGTCGTTCAAATGTTAAAATCAGTGTGGCGGTTGGGACTCTAGTGGAGCCTAATGTTTTAGTTTCCCTGTGTACGTGTGTGACACGTTAGGTACTAAGCTTACTCTGAAGGCGGGTGGGGTCGTAGTCCTTTAGTTCGTTTGAACGGACGACACCTTTGACAAAATTCAGACGCGGATGGGGTGAGATAGTTATTGGAATTTCAGCTATCGAAGATAAATTTCGCACAAGGTTGTGTTGAGAGTGGGATGACACCTCGACTACGACTTCACCACTACCTCTTGACCACACCCGGCCGGGTTCACCACAGCGGGACTCAAAAGATTCATTGACGTCAAACACATCGACTTTTGCAAGTGGGGTGTCGGATGATGAATTCATGAGAAGAAAGCGAGGAAATTCTAGATCTGGGTCTACTTCGTTGGAATAGGGATCCAACGAGCTAGGGAAGGCTGAAAGGGGAGCTAAGGAACGTTTGGCACGAGAACCCTTACGAGAAGGGAAAGTTTTTGGTTTATGGCTAGCCATTGTAAAAAGAAATAAACTTCGCATTCTCCCTCGGGACTCGCCACCATGGAGGCCTACAAGGGCCCGGCACTACTGCAACTATACAATCAGTTACGTCCGGTATGTCCTCTTGGAGAATGGATACGGATCCACCACACCATCTTTTGAAACCTAAGAGGCTGCCCGAGTTCTCCTACGCACGGAGAAAAGGGGCCAACGATGGGTTTCTCCTTGGGCATTCGGTAGACGAAGGCGGTGGAGATGCCCAGCCTCTTTCACCTTCATGAAAGAACAATTCGGAATCAATCCATTAAACGAGCAGAGGTCGGGTATCCATAAGGTCCACTAGATAGGTGAAGGAAGAGGGGAAATAAAGGGCAGTGGAAGAACGTAATAGGGAGGGAAAGAAAGAGGGGTATGTTAAAAGTATTGTTGGCAGCACGATGGGACCTCTAAGGGGCCCAGAGCTGATCCCCCTCGCCACGAGAAGGCCAGAGCCTCTCTGGGAACAACCCCTGAAAAAAAGATCCCAGAGAGGGAGGGGAACAATTCATAGATGACAAGGAGCCCAGCATAAGATACATATACTCAGAACCCCTTTGGGTATAAATGGAGTCTCTAGTCTAGGTGGCATAGGCAGAATCGAGATAGGCTGCGGATGCAGAGCCGTTGGTGACTGAGGAAAGCGCCAAGCTCGCGCGTACAGACGGATAATGCACTGTGCACGGAGTAGAGCGAGTGGCTTCTCCCCATCATCGACAAGTAGGCTCTCAATGGGGGAAGTGCGGAAGGCACCGGTAGCCAGGCGAAGGCCCATGTGCTGGATCGAGTCCACCTTCCGCTGCGGATGCATAAAACTCGCATCTGTAGTCGAGCTTTGAACGTAACGGAACAAAGAATATCCATGGCGCGGGCGGGTACAAGAGACCATGAGGCTGCGAATATGAGCCTCCTAGGTGAGGCGTCGGTCAGGGTGGAGCCGTGGATGGCGGCAGAAGTACATCACCTTGGTGTTGGTCAAAGAAATACGAAGCTTGAGCGCTTCGGCATAGCGAGAGTTGCGGTTCAATGCCTGTTGGAGTCGACGCTCCAGAGTTGGCATTGGGGCCGCGCCAAAAGAGATCGAAATGTCGTCCACGTAGAGCGTAGCGAGAACATCTTCCGGCAGCACCGAGGTGATTTTCAGGGAAATGAGTGTGACACTGAAGACACTTCCCTACGGGACCCCCTCTTCTTGCTCCATTGGGCGGAGAGGGCTTCCCCCACCCGTACGTGGAATCGACTATCTCGCAAAAATTCAGAAATAAAGATTGGGAGGCGTCCCTTGGCCCCCATTGTGTGGAGTCTCCATGATACCGTATAGTGAGGTGGATAGAATACTGGCCGAGCAATCTTAGGCAACGCGTAGTTATAAATGGAAAAATCTTCTAATTGGAAAGACGTCACTAGCGGGGTACCTCAGGGGTCTGTTCTGGGATCAGTTCTATTTCTAGTATACACTAACGAGTTAGACGAAACCTTTCAGGCATAATATCGAAGTTTGCTGACAACAGTAAAATTGCGAATTCAGTACCCACTAACGATGAGATTAATGAAATGCAAAACAATCTCGACAAATTGTCAACTGGGCGCAAACGTGGCAAATGCCCTTTAACGAAGATAAATGCAAAGTGCTCCATATCGGATACCGTAACGGCAAAGCAAATTACTCACTAAACAGGTCTACTTGTTTGGTGATTTTGAATTCAAGGACTTTTCAAGGTTTTCGCCATTGATTTTTTTCTTTAATAAAAGTGCAATAAACATTATGGGAAGATGAAGATGAGGTATTTAAAAAAAAAAATGGGTTATAAGCAAAGCAGAACCAAAATCAACTCACCAATGCAAAAAAAAACGAGAACAAGGTATCCAAGTGACAGTCACAGAAGTATAGCGAGCATCCATCATAAAATACAATGCATCCAAAGCATACATATGTTCACTCACATTAGTGAGTAGATTAACTTAAATATTACTATTTTCCTAATAGACATTAAAAAGTATATAAATAGTGAATTTGAAAAATAAAATCATTTGAACAATCATTCAATGATTATTTTTTAAATTCAAGGATCATCTACTTTTTTCATCGAATTCAAGGACTTTTCAAGGGCTTTTCAAAGACTTCAAGAATTTCAAGGGCAGTAGACACCGGCTAAATGGGCTAAATGTTACTCACCTCTTCTCACCTCTTAAGCGTAGACAGAGATGGACCTAGGAGTAACAATATCAAGCGACCTAAAACCCAGTCAGCAATGTTCAGAAGTCCTTAAGAAGGCAAATAAATTAATTGGATTCATTGGTTCGAGTATAAGTCCAAAAATACAATCCTTACTCTCTATAATTCCTTTGTCCGTCCCATTATGGAAGACTGCGTTCAAGCCTGGTGCCCCTACTACTAGAAAAATATAGCGAAATTAAAACGAGTCCAAAGAAAGCTTACTAAAATGATACAAAACATACGAAGAGCGACTTAGAGAACTAAATCTCTTTCCGTTAACTCAGCGTAGATTAAGCGGGGACCTAATTCAGGTCTTTAAAATTATCAAAGGCATAAACAATATGGATCGCAACAAATATTTCACTATCGAAGTCATATTACACGAGAGGAAACGGTTGCAAAATTAAAGGTAAACAATTTAACTCGCACGAGTTTAAGAATTTATTTTTTTTAACCGAATCGTCAACTTATGGAATGGGCTTCCTCGTAAAGTAATAGACTGCAACGCCGTAGATACTTTCAAACGTCGTATAGATAAATATTTTGAATGTAATCCCCGACTAACAGCGTTTTCTAGCGAATAACTAATTCCCTAGCATTCAGGTGACAGGTTAACCAAATTTCTCCCTCATTCGGTCTCCCCTAAATAAATTTTACTTCGGGATTTTTCCTGTGTTTCCTGTACGACTAACACAAGGTGGCTTCCGCAAGTTCCACTTCACGTCGGATGGTCTGCTAGGCCACGGTGTTTTTCGATCTGGAGAAGGCCTATGATACCGCATGGGATACATATAGTTAGATAGATAAACAGGTCACAACAGACCTTGTGGTCCATACTAGGTGACCTGGGATAAAGATCATGGGGAAGATACTATGTATCTTCCCCAAAATCTTTATCCCAAGTATATGATTATAAAGAGGAAGAGCAAAGATACAACATTGCAATATTTTCAGATTCAGATAACCAATTCATGAGATTACATATTAAAAATAGATAAAAAAGCACAGCACGCCAAACATTTCTTACGTTTTTAGACAAATGAATTCGGAATGTTTCCATTTTTCTCGATAATGACGGTTTTCTTATGCCAGCTCAGATTGACCAAATAATTATGAACAAAATTAGAATACATCTAAGATTGGCCAATTATCAACCCAATTAATCGGCAAAGAGGCCGATACCGATTATTTGCCGATATATCGGTGCAACCCTAATAACAATAATAATACTAGTAATAAAAAGCTAACATAGTGCTGCGAGGGAAAGTGCACTAGCACATTCCCAGGCCCCATTATACAGTTCAAGACAACCTAATGACGTGGCCTCGCTATTTTACAGTGAGGCCAGGAGGTCGACCAACTCCTCCGGATACCAAGTTTAACAGGCTTCACAGGCTAACCTCAAACTGGCACAATTAACTATAATCAATTTAGCCGAAGTTTAAAATACCCCCTAAAACAAACAAAGAGAAGGCTTCAGTGTTGGAAAGAAGCCTGCCTCTTCTCATAGCCTGAGCACGACGCACCCAACCCCCGAAAGGACAGGTCAAATAAAACGCAAGAGGTCAGCATCCTCCAAAAAAGCCAAATAGTCTGCACGAACTTGTCCCAAGTACAAGTCACAAGAGGTACCAACCTCGCTCATCCCGGTACCAGGGCAGGTAGCGATTTTTTTTTTTATAGAGCCCATCTGGCAACTGCCCACTTGGGCATAAGTCGCCGAAAAACACGACAGACTAGAACTAGGCTACTTTAAAATAAAAATATGAAAACATAAATTGGGAAAAATTAACAATCAGGAAACAATCTCCGGCAGCGGTGGAAGGTCCCCCTCACCCCGGTACAGGAGAGTACAACCTACAAACAAAACAATGACAAAAAAAACAAACAAAAAACTTAAATAAAGGGGAGAAGCCCGGCCTCCCCCCAAAAGTCAACAAGTCCACAAGTCAATGTGCACGAATCCGTCCCGAGTACAAGGGACAGGCGGTAGCGACCCCGCCCATCCCGGTACCGGGACAGGTATCGTGCGCGAAGATCACCCAGACTGGGACATTCGACAAGAATGTTCCGAACAGTTTCGGGGACGACGCAGTCGTCGCAATAGGGCGCAGGCGAGCGCTCCATCAGATAGCGATGCGTCACACGAGTGTGCCCGATTCGGATACGACAGAAAGCAACCTGAAGCCGCCGCGGCATTGGGGGATAGGTCCATGGGAACAGTCGCGGCGCAATGGCACGCAACTTTAAGTTCCCTTCGACCGTCTCCCATCTTCTTTGCCCAGCAGTCGGAAGAGCTGCCCGTATTCCTGCCATGTAGTCGGTGTGAGGAAGAGCGAAACGCTTGTCCGGTCGCAGAGTCTTCGCGGACTCTTTGGCGCCCTCATTCCCCGCAATTCCTACATGTCCAGGAACCCAGCAGAAGATAATCTCGACATCTGCCCGGTTCGCCAAAACCGTGGCGTCACGGATATCGTGAACCAGGGGATGCGGAGATTCCAATGCCCCGAGAACACTCAGGGCGCTTTGAGTCGCTATAGATCAAAAACGGTCTCCGAACCGGGCACGTCGCGTAATCTCCCGTACCGAGTGGTGTATTGCCACCAGCTCGGCCGTGAAGACAGACGCAGCGCCTGGCAAAGCCCCGCTGACTTCAAACAGAGGGGATACGGGGTGGAAGCCGACCCCCTCTTGGGACTTGGAGCCATCCGTATACACTGGCACGGTTCCAGCGTGACACGAGGTGTGCTCCAAAAAGGTCGAACGCAATACTTCAGGCGCCGTACAAGCTTTGGGAGCAGAGGCGTGGCGACAAATAGCCAAATGTGGTACCCTCCAGGGTGGCGTCCTGGGCAGAACCAGGGGCGCCACCGGCCCGAGAGCTATATCTACCTCTCGAAGGAGTTTCCTGGCCCTAAACCCAAAGGGCTTAGGGTATGACTGACGACTCTCGCCGGCATAGGCACCGTCAAGATCAGCTGCGGGTGCAGTGAGAGCTGTTGGCGACTGAGGAAGGCGCCGTGCTCGAACGTACAGGCGAGTAATGCACTGCACGTGGCGCAGAGCGAGTGGCATCTCCCCAGCATCGACCAACAGGCTTTCAATGGGGGAAGTGCGCAAGGCACCGGTCGCAAGGCGGAGGCCGGTGTGGTGGATCGAATCCGCCTTCCGTAATATACGCTCGGCTGCGGATTCATAAAACTCACATCCGTAGTCGAACTTCGAACGAACGAAGGATCGATAAAAAAGTAGGGCAGTAGCCCTATCAGCGCCCCAAGCGCTGAACGTGACGGGACGGAGAATATCCATGGCGCGGGTACAAGAGACCCTAAAGCTGCGAATATGAGCCTCCAGGTGAGGCGTCGGTCGAATACAAGACCAAGGAAACGGTGCGACTCAACCACATCCAGGCGCACCCCTTTAAGAAACAAATCTGGGTCGGGGTGGAGCCGTGGTTGGCGGCAGAAGTGCACCACCTTAGTCTTGGCCAAAGAAAACCGAAACCTGTGCGCTTCGGCATAGCGAGAGACGCGGTTCAATGCCTGTTGGAGTCGACGCTCTAGAGTTGGCATCTGGGCCACGCCAAAAGAGATCGAAAGGTCGTCCACGTAGAGCTTAGCGAGAACATCTTCCCGCAGCACCGAGGTGATGCCGTTGATGCTCAGGGCAAAGAGTGTGACACTGAGGACACTTCCCTGCTCCTTTGGGCCGGAGAGAGCTCCTCCCACCCGTACGCGGAATCGACGATCTCGCAAAAATTCAGATATAAAGACTGGGAGGCGTCCTCTCGCCCCCATCGTGCGGAGAGTCTCTATGATACCGTATCGCCATGCGGTATCATAGGCCTTCTCCAGATCGAAAAACACCGTGGCGTAGTGCTGTCTACGAAGGAAAGCCTCGCAGACGGCATTTTCCAGTCGTAGCAGAGCATCCGATGTGGAGTGAAACTTGTGGAAGCTGCACTGTGCAGGAGACAGATGGCCTCCGCTGTCCAGGAAAAAGGCTAATCTAACATTTACCAATTTCTCCATCAACTTGCACACGCAAGAGGTTAGAGAGATTGGGCGAAAACCGGTCGGAGTAGAGTGATCTCTCCCCGGTTTGCGAAAGGCGAGCACAGTAGCGATTCGCCAGGAGTCTGGGAGAAGACCCTCCACCCAGATCCTGTTGAACAAATCTAACAGAAAGGCCATGCCTCGCTCACCCAGGTGTCGAAGCATTGCGTACGGAACATCGTCCGGACCACGGGCGGTGTCCGCGCACGAAGCGAGAGCGGAGTGCAACTCACTCACAGTAGACTTGTCGTTGAAGGGTTCTCCGCCTCTGGAGGTAAGGTCCAGCAAGTGGCCTTCCGCGACATGACGACGTGCCTTGAATGCTGGCGGACTAGCATCCCGGCTAGAGAATGCGGAAAAAGCGGTCGCTAAGGATTCCGCTACGGACGCGGGATCCGAGATTGCGGTCCCATTCTCCTGGAGAACGGGAGGGGGGTCCTGCGAGAATTTGCCCCGAATTCCTTTGACCTACTTCCACACCTCAGCTAAAGGGGTCTTCCCGTTAAGTGAAGACACGTATGCCCGCCAAGAAAAGAGGCGGGCGTGCTTCGAAATATACCGGAACCTAGCCCTAGCCCGACGAAATTCAGCGACAGTGAAATCGTTCGGGCGGCGCTTATAGCGCATGTAGGCATAACGCTTCTGTTTGAGGGCCGTATCACACTCGGCCGACCACTATGGGAGTGGTCGGCGAGCAAAACGGCTAGACGTCCTAGGAATAATAGTCAGGCCCACAGCGATGAGGTTGCCGGAGAAAAACTCAACGGCCTCATCTACTGACCTAAACTCCTCGAATGAGATAGAGAATTCAGTCATTTCATGAAATGCGCGCCACCGCGCCCGCGCCAAGCACCACCGAGGTGGGCTATCAGGCGGCAGTTGCCCTGAAAATGATCACTACCATGGAGGTCATCGACCACCCCCCAATCAAAATCAGTCTGTGCATCCGAAGAGCACAAAGATAGGTCAAGGCCAGAAAATGAAGCGGTTCTCGGACAGTAATGCGTAAACTCATCCACGTTTAGGACAACTATCTCAAGCTCTTCGATCAGATCGTTAAGGACTTGTCCCCTAGGATTTAGTGGAGTAATCTCCCCAGAGAGGATGCCTGCCGTTCAGATCTCCAAGCAAGAGAAAGGGCCTCGGCAACCGTGCCACGACGCGGCGGAAGTCCCCCGCGTCGAAGTCAGCTGACGGTGGAATGCACGCAGAAAATGATAGTATACCTCCTATCCAGGTGCAGCTGCACAGCCACTGCCTGAAAGGAGGTATCTAAAGAGAAAGGAAGAACGGAGACATCATGCCGGGTGTAAACCGCGCATCCCCCAGCTCGGCCATCCCGTGGTGGTGGGGTCGTAAGACCCTTATACCCCGGGAGGGCGGGCAGGGGGCACGCGCCTAGCATGGTTTCCTGCAAAAAGATAGCTAACGGGGAACGGGACGAGACGAGCCTCCGCAGCTCCTCCCAGTTAGCCCGGAGTCCACGGCAATTCCATTGAAGGAATATGCCTCCAGGCCTTGCTCGGAGGAGACGCGGGGGCGCTCCTCGAACAGAAGACCCTCACGGGAATGGCCGTACGCTTTCCTGGGGCAGAACCAAGGGCGCTGTTGCCGAACAAAGCGCTGAAGCCGCTGTTGCCTTCGAGGACTTATTAGGGGAGGTTGGGCTCGCCATGCGAGTCTTTTCCTCCCTCTGCCTCGAAACCTTAGGCGGGCGTTGCGGCTTCGGAGGCGGGGGCCCCCTCTTTTCGAGGAACCACTGTTTCCGAGCCACTCGCTCCACCACTAGGCGTGGGCGAAGGAGCCGAAGCTCCTTTGTTCCTGTCCTCCTTTCGGAGAACAGCTTTAGGAACCCCGGGAGATGGCCTAGCGACCATCTTCAGGGGTGTTGCCTCCTGTGACTCGGCGGAGGCGCGTGGCCGTTTCGCCTTACGGGAAACGGTCACGCTGGGGAAAGAGGAGGAAGCCCTGGTTTTAGCCGGGGGAGGGTATAAACCCTTTTTGCCGCCAGCTTTACCAGGGAAGCGCCCGGGTTGAGTAGAGCCCGCAAAAGGGCTCCGAATGGGCGCAGAAACAACCGTGCTCGTTGGCCTGGATGGGCCAGGAGCAGAGGGTGCCTTTCTAACTACTGAGGCATATGACGTCCCAGGCAGAGCCGGGCGTCCAAGGATCAAGTCCTTAGCCTCGCGGAATGAGAGTCGATCCTGGGCCTGAAAGGCCAGGATTTCTTTCTCGAGGAGATATGCACCACATTGCTTCGAAGAAGCAGGGTGCGGCTCTCCGCAATTGACACATTTGGCCTCATCGTGTGTGGCCTTGGAGCAATTTACACAGACTTCGGGTGACCCCGACTTTGCACGTCTACAAGAGCGATTCGTATGGCCGAAGCGGTGACAGCAATAGCACCGCCGCGGCAGTGGCACGAATGCCTTCACGCGGTAGCGGTACCAACCGGCATGCACCGACTCAGGGAGCTTGTTACAGTCGAACGCGACGAAGAGTGTAGGGGTGGGTCTCGAGGCCCCTCCCTGTTTTCTAATCACACGTTCGACCTTGACCGCCCCATGGCTGGCCAGCTCTAAGGTGATGTCCTCAATGGAGTAGTCAACGAGTTCCCTCGCATAAACTACTCATTTCACAAAGTTCATGTTAGAGTGCGGCGTCACACTCACCGGGGTGCTATGAAGTGTCCGAAGAGCACTTATCTTGGCCGCCTCGGCGGGATTCGCCAGAAGGCTCCCCTCCGAGAAACGGGTCACCTTCGGCTCTCTACCAATTGACCTAGCTAATCCTCTCCTCTGATGGATCATGTTGCCCTTGGCCAGCATGGTGCCATCAGTGGAGCGAATAACGAGGAAGCGTTTGAAGCCAGCGGGCTCGAAAACGCCAGGTAACCTCTGAATTAGGGGCCCCGATGTCATCGAGGCTCCGCCTTGTGCACTTTTCGTCTTTGTCATAGTCAGAGGCTCCGCACCCAGGGGGAAAGAGGGGCCGGATGTGCCGATCTTGGCTTGGTCGCTTGCCAAAGTGGCAGCAGACTCATCCGTCCCCGTAGTCCCAGCTGATGGAGAGGAGCCCCTTGTCGTTTTAGTCTTGTCTTTTTTTTCTTTTTAGGAGATGGCGGGGAATGAAACCGCTTCTCACCTCCGCCGGCAGAAGCCCCTAGGCCAGATGGACCGGCCTCAGCCAGGTCCTGGTGGTCGATAGGCCACCGTCCGGAGGCGATCCCTCCCCTGCTTGTACTGCCTCAGAAACCATAACCATTTGAGGTGGACCTTTCATAGGGGCGGATTCGAGTTCGGTGTTTGGCGCCGAGCCCGGATTCCCCCCCATGGAAGGCCCTACCGTCTGAGGCTGGGTTTCCTCGAGGACCATGTCTATCACAGGAGGGGCCTCCAGTTGGCCATCCCCTCCCAGGACATCGCAGGTCCCCTTGGTAGTGTCGCCCGTCTTGTGTGGGGAGGCACAGGCCTTGACCCCGGCAAGGTTAAAAATTCTTGCCAGCAGGTCTTTTGAGGGAAGCTACTGAAGGGGCCTGGCTTCCCTCTCCCCCCTAAGGGGGTTTGCCCTACCGAGCCGCTTACACGAGGGGCGGTCGGCAATGGGCTGCCTGCTGGCTTTCTCCTTACAAAGAAAAGGAGGGACTGCCGCTGGTAATAGGGAGGTGCCCGAAAGCACCTCCAGAGAAGGGGGTGAGGGGGAGTCCCCTTCACCGTAGGCGTAGGAGAGGAGTAAGCCTCCTCTCCGGTTAAAGAAATATGGAGGGTCCCCTGCGCAAGCACAGGGAAGGGGACCTCCATTTTTTCGGTGGAGCTGCCCGCGGGCGGCTCCGTTGATGAGCAAGGGGAAGTTGAGGGTTGTTTGTTTTTTTTAGGTTGTGCATCATTGGGCATGGTGACCCTAAATTTTCTGCGGGACGCAATAGCTAATCACCTCTCACAGTTGCCCGCACTGCAAGAGGTAAGACGCCCTAAGTACACGCAAGAAGGCCCAAGTCCAGAGTGAGGTTGCCAAAAGAAGGAATACGGAGGAGCCAGCAAAAGGACATAAATGACGCATAAGTAAGCAAAGTAATAAAAACAAAGGGAAGGGGTGTGATGCTAAAGTTTGCAGCCAATGCACGAGTAAGGACTGCTAGCGGCCCGCCTTCGCACTAGCGTGAAGGTAAGCTGCCTGTTAGGACGGGGTAACCACACCATCAGAGTAGAGGCAGAGAAAGCTCAGATTTCTGAGAATTCTGTTGTTGCTCTGATGGTGAGCGGCAACGACCTCTACCTCAGAGGGGGTAAGGTTGGCCTCAGTGGTAAGACCATCCAAACAGTGATGGGAGCCGTGGACGACATAGGGCTTAAAACCCGCAAACGTGTGGTGGTTGGGATGCTTCCGAGAAGAGGTCCATCCCAAACCGCTCACGAAAGAAACGTCGCAGTGAACAAAAGGTTGGCGGATCTCTGCACGGCAGAAGGAGTCTTCTTCGGGGACCCCTATCGTACCTTTATCGGTAGAGACGACCTCTACCAAAGGGATGGGGTACATTTCTCCTTTAAAGGGAAGGCCTTTCTCGCCAATCTAATTCAAGATGTCGTGGAACGCACCCAAAGGAGCGTTCGAAACAGAGCGAAAGCGGACGTGCGCCAGCATGCCCGTGTCACTCCTGGAACGACCTTCTCGGAGGTCGTCAAAAAGGGTGTGACCACGAAAACAGAGAAGCCGGGAAACGGAAGAGCGTAGGGAGTCCTACACTAGGGGACTCCCTCAAAGTTCTTCTGTTCAATGCGAGGTCAATCAGGAATAAGTTTCTTGAGCTCCGTGGCCTCGTAGTAACAGAGGAACCTGAGATGGTGGCCATAACGGAGTCGTGGATAAAAACCTCAAGCCGAGATTTTGAAGGTGAATTCACGATTCCCGGTTACCAGCTCTTCCAGAAAGATAGGCCAGACAGAGAGGGTGGCGGTGTGATGTTGTATGTCAAGGATACTCTCAACTCGACGGATTGCAACATCATATCCAACCATGAACTACTAGGTGTTGACCTAGAGATAGGTCCTGCCAAATACAGGACCCTGGTGCTTTATAGACCTCCTGCCCAACTCGTTGAAAAGGACAGAGATCTGTACCAGCTGCTAGGAGAACTTGTCGAAGACAGAGTGTGTATCGTCATGGGTGATTTCAACACACAAGTTGACTGGGAAACCAGAGAACCCTGTGGCGAGAACGCACTACTCCTGGAGTTCACGAACAACGAGTTCCTCACTCAGTGGGTGAGAGAGCCAACGAGAGGAGACAATATCCTCGACTTGGTTTTCACCTCTGAGGATGACATCGTTGAGGACCTCTCTGTTGGCGAAGAGCTCGGTGGCAGTGACCACCGACTAATTAGATTTGTAGTCAAAGTCCCCAAGGCAGAGCCTGCAACTAGTAAATCAAGGAAACTCGATTTGAGAAGAGCAGGCTTTGCAGGTCTACGCGCGGGACTGACTGACGCGAGGCTAGAAGAGTGCGATGCTGTTGAAGACTCTTGGAACAGTTTCAAAACCACATTCATGAGTCTTCAATCGCGTTTTATCCCTCTGAAATGCCCCCGTCGGTCCTCTGTTCAACCAAAGTGGTTTAATCGAGAAATCGGGCAACTGCTTAGGGAGAAGAGAAATGTGTACCGGCAATCAAAGATCTCGGGTGACTATGACGAATACCGGAGGCTAGCCAGGAGAGTGAAGTCCAGTATAAGGGCGGCTAAGCGGTCTGAGGAACTTCGAGTGGCGAGACTCTGTAAAGAGAATCCCAAGGAGTTTTTTGGATATGTGAACAGCCGTAAACCAATCCGTCGAACGATTGGCCCTTTGAGGAATGAGGAGGGGACATTAAAGCATTCAGATGCAGAAAATGCTAACCTCCTCAACGACTACTTCTCTTCAGTGTTTACTGAAGAGTGTGGTCCCATTCCCCAGCCGACGGATTCCTACTCGGGGGAAAAGCTGGAGGCAATGGACTTCACCGAAGGAGAAATAAAGAAAAAGATCGCTGACCTAAAGACGAATAAGTCCCCTGGACCGGACGGGTTTCTACCTAAAGTGTTGAAGGAAGTGTGCGATGAAGTATCACGACATCTGTGCGCTATCTTTAACATGTCAATCCGGACCAAATGCGTTCCTAGAGACTGGCGTGAGGCAGAGGTGACTCCTATCTTCAAGAAAGGAGACCGTAACCAACCGTCGAACTACCGACCTATCAGTCTGACTTCGATAGTCGGTAAACTCATGGAGAGCATCATGGTGGACAAAGTGACGTCGTATTTAGAGTCAAACCTGCTACTGAGGAGTTCCCAGCACGGCTTCCGAAGGCAACGGTCATGCCTGACGAACCTTGTGGAATTCTTCCACTTCGTTTTCAGTGAGCACGATCGGGACAAGGCGGTGGATGTGGTCTACCTAGACTTTCAGAAAGCCTTTGATAAGGTACCACACCGCCGCCTTCTCCGGAAAGTGCGAGCACTTGGCATAGACGGAAAGGTAGCCAGCTGGATCGAGAACTGGCTAAGTGGCAGACGGCAACGGGTGGTGGTGAATGGACAGTCTTCTGAGTGGGTGCCCGTTACTAGCGGGGTGCCTCAAGGTTCTGTCCTGGGACCACTACTATTCATCATCTACGTCAACGACATGGACGGTGACATGGTTGCCAAGATTTCCAAATTTGTCGACGATACCAAGCTTGGTATGAACGTTGCAAAGGATGGAAATACTGCCCGCCTGCTGGAAGATCTTGGGAAGATTGGGGAGTGGTCGGATACGTGGCAAATGCCTTTTAACGTGGGGACATGCAAAGTGATGCATATCGGCCACAGAAACCCCCAATCTCAGTATATCCTTAAGGGCACTGCTATGGAATCCACCGACACTGAGAAGGACTTGGGTGTAACAATCACTAGTGACCTCAAGTTCTCGAAACAGTGCATTGAGGCGGAGAAAAAGGCCCAAAGGATGCTAGGCTATATTAAGCGCCAGTTTGGTTATCGGAACCAGGAGATTGTACTGTGCCTGTACAACTCACTTGTCCGACCGCACCTGGAGTATGCCGTACAATTTTGGAGTCCTTCATTGCGAAAGGACATCGCGAGATTGGAACGCGTACAAGCCAGGGCAACCAAGCTGATTCCCTCTATCCGACATAAAAGTTATGAGGATAGACTAAGGAAATTAGATCTGTTCTCGCTGGAAACCCGTAGACAGCGTGGTCAGCTCATCGAAGTTTTCAAAATACTTCGAGGGTTCGACAATGTTGACTACCGGGATATTTTCACACTGAGTGAGAACAGAACGCGCAATCACGGCTTCAAACTTGAACTGAAGCGTTACAACCGCAATCTGTGTGGAAATTTTTTCACTTACAGTATCTGCGGTATGTGGAACGCACATCCAGTGGAAGTTGTCAACAGTGAATCTGTTGACCAGTTCAAGTCAAGACTAGACAAAGTCTTGAAAAGCGGCCGTTTAGGGACGCAAAACAATTGAGCAGCCTTGTGCCCGCTCGATTGCTAGTCCAAAGGTACCCTCTTTGAATGGACCGTAAGGTCTCCTAGGGTACCTTCTTTCCTTGTTGTTGTTACTGATCCCCCTCTCCGACGAAAATGCAGCCGCCCATCCCCAAGGAGGCCATCTGGGTCATATCATATCCAACGAAATGTAAAACTAGCCTATCCTTTCTTTGGTCCTAAAGCAAGAGAGTAAAATCCAAACGAAAAATAAACAATAAATCACCTCGATCCCCAAAGACTAGGATAGAACAAATGCACGCTCAGGGGTCGAAGGGAGCCTCGCTCGTCTCCAGAAACTAGAAACTCCATTAATCCACGGTCTTTAGTGCACGAATCCATCCTGTGTACAAAGGAAGAACGGGAGCAGCCCCACACGTTCTTGTAGGCGCAACTAACAAATCAAACGGCTAAATACTATGGAGGAGGACTGCCTGTTCCAGAAAGACCACCATAGATATTACAAAACAAAGATCAAGTACTCAAACTACCAAGATTCTCAACCATAATCTTCCTAAATTTCACATAAGTGAAATTAAGGATAAATAACATAGACTGAGGGAATAATTATTAGAGTATGCAAGTCTCCTGAACATTCCTCTATTCAGCAAAGAAAGTAGGTCCCATGGTAGGGTTTGTTTTATTGAAGACGAGGGTATCTAATGCAGAGGTTCGCTCGATCTAGGGATGCTTTACTTTTAAGTCAATAACTACCCCATAAATCGGAACAGCATCCTATCTAAGATGATCAGAAGAAATGATAGCCTCTACAGCCTGCCAAGCAGCAGATATCAAAGTCTTCACATTAAATCGATTCCCCCAATTCAAGGATATCTTTTGCAATTGAGAGCCAACTGATTTTTATTAAAATAAGGAATGTTGGTAATCAAGGTTATGCACAATGTCGGGAAAAATTACAAAAAAAGGAATGACTAGAAGCGAGTAGGAGACAAAATGTGAAAATGAGCAGGGATTATTGCCAAAGTAATAGCCAGCCTAAATACCTTGGAATGTGATAGTTCCAAAATCCCCAAAGACGATGTAGAAAAAGAACGGAGTTAAATAACGACATTGACCCAAATAAGAGAGTGATGGCAAAGGAACGACAATGCTCTTCAGCTGAATTTGAATTAGCTCATGAATTACAACAGGAAACCTAGTCCTCCTCACTCAACATTGTTACAACCTCAGCCGAGCAATTCTACAATAGTCCAACGATGGAATTTAAGGTCATCAATTACTCACAGCTGCATTTCTCAGAAGACATCTCTGATCCAGCCCAGTCTAAAAAGTCTGCATGAAGCCAAGGGGCACCACCTTCTGCCAGTAACAACCGGGGCCACATCTCTGTAACAAAAATGATACTTTGAATTTCTTGGTCCATAAAGCCAAATTGCAGAACTCATTGCATTGCTAAAATTTATGGGAAAAAGAGTTCTGTGAAGCAAACTGGATCAAAGATGTTCAGTAAAAGACAGAGGAGGACAATAACAGAATTAAAGGAGTAAAGTGAAACTGAAGGAAGACAACATAGGGGAGATTTACCTAAGGGGGCTAAAGGTACAAAACATTACATGGTAATCTTAATAACCAAAGACTGGGCATCAGTATGTGCAATGTAATTGGGGATATTACCACCACCATAGTGGCAGTATATCTACTAAATTGTGTAAGCCAAGGAATACCTTAAATAAATATATTATATATCTTTCGTGAACCAGAGAGAATGATGAAATGGAATGAGTCATATAATGAAGAAATCAGATATATATATTCTATAGGTTTGCTTCTAAGAAGGCTGATTTTCAGGTTGAGGATAAATCCCCAAATGAGACATGTAAAATTTCTCATTTAATTAAGTACAACGTTTCGGGTACCTTATCCATCTTCTGGTCTATAAGATGGATTTAGAACACGTTTAAAATTACAAAAATTATAATGCACACAAGGATTAGAAATAAATTATTTAGTTAATTGAAATTATGACAAATCGTTTGAAAACTATTGAAATTTAGATATGGATCAATTATGGATACTTTAAATATGGATAAATATAACACTAGTTGATGCAATTATTGGTTGACACAGATATTAGTCACTTAATGAAGCAGCAATAGTAATAAATTATTTAATAAATTGAAAATGTGAAAAAATCATTTGAAAACTTGACACTAAATATAGATGCTATAAATATGGATAAATATAAAAAATATACTAATTGGGGCAATTAATTGCTACACAAAAATATTAGTCACCTTTAGTGGACGGCAAAAGAGGAGAGACTGAGGAAAGATTATAGAAGGAACCGATTAAAGATTGGTAGGTTATGAAAATATTTTGAGTGGTTTATGAAATGAGAAGGGGAAAAAGCAGTTGAATCAAAATTTAAACTGGGATTTAGTTGTTTTATAAATAATGATTCGAGAATGCGCAGGAAAGTGGAGTCCTTTGCATGTCCTATAATTTCAAAGTTTTTGTGGGAAATTTCTGTCTTACATTTAATTGAATGATCTCGAATGGGAGAAGTTTCTTTATTGGTCAAGGTGGAGCCAGTGCGAGAGCTAATACCAAGTTGAGAACAGACCCTAGCCCTAAGTGAGCAAACAGTGCTGCCAATGTAGATCCCCTGGTGGCACCTGGGGCAAATGAATTTATAGACAACTGAACAGCTCATTTCAGGTGGGAGTCTGTCTTTAGTTCTGAAAAATTGTCCAATATGAAAGTTGTTAAGGAAAACTATTTTGAAGTTGGTATGTGTGTAAAATCTTTTCAAAAGCTTATTAAGTTTTTCAAGTAAGGGTAGGTTGAGTGGGCCAATATCAGGAAGAAGACAATAGCGGACATCCTTGGGGACAGAGGAAATTTCTTGTGGAGGATGCTATATTTTATCAAAGAATTGACGGATACATTTTTGTACAAGTGAGGACTGGAAACAATTCCTTTTAAAATAACCCATAAGAAAACTGAATTCTGAATGAAGAAAATAATCAGATGAAAGCCACGGTGAAGGAGGGTTTTGATGTTGTTGATCTTATAAGAAATATCACAAAAACTGTAAAAGTTTATGCCGAGACCAGAAAAAGAGGATTTACGATAGACGGAAGTGGTGAAGTTGGGCGTGGAGCATTATATGAGAAAATCCCAAAATGGTAATTTTCCATCTTTTTCTTTATCAATTGTGAATTTTATATTTGAATGGCGATGATTCAAATATTCAAAGAATGAAAGAGACTGTTGTTCTGTTTTAAATATTAGAACCGTATCGTCAACAAAACGACGGTAAAATATCGGTTTCAAATCAGGAGGGCATTCTCGCAAAGCAACTTCTTCGAAGTTGGACATAAAAATGTCAGCAAGAAGAGGACCCATGGGGGAACCCATTCCAACACCATCAACTTGTTGATAGATGGAGTTGTTAAACAGAAAACAGTTGTCTCTAATGGTTAGTTCAAGAAGAGACCGTAAAAGCAACGGTGTGAATTTATGAAAGGTCAAATCCGGTTCTGGAAAGGCCTTTTGGATGATTAGGTCTATGGTTTCATTTACGGGGATATTTGTAAAAAGGGAGACGATATCAAAGCTACACAAAAAGTCAGGACCAGGAAGTTTCAAGTTTCTGAATTCTTCAGCCAGAGAATAACTATTGTTAACTTTGTATTGATTAATGGTAAAAGGGTAAAGTAGAGGTACTAGATATTTAGCCAACATGTAGGTTGCCATTGGGCATGCAGCTAGTATGGGGCGCAGGGGAACATTAGGCTTGTGGATTTTAGGAAGGCCATACATAAGTCCGGGATTAGAGCCAGAGGAGAAAAGTTGTTTATAAGTTCCATCGTCAATGATATTAAGAGTTTTAAGTTTAGAAAGCAAGCGATTAACTTTATCATCCAGAATTTGGGAAAGTTTCGAGAGATCTTTGTTAAGAAGTTTAAATTTAGATGAATCAGAGAGGATGTTATTCATTTTGTTAATGTAATCAAATTTGTTGAGAATCACAACACCGTTACCTTTATCAGGACGAGTGACAAAAATATCAGGATTGCTTCCAAGTTCACGAAGAAGCTGGAAATCATTCTTTTGAAAAGGGAACTAAATCAAAGATTTTTCATTTTTATGTAAAATTCATTTGTAAGAAGGGAAAAAGATGATTTGAGATCTTCAGTTGTCTATAAATTCATTTGCCCCAGGTGCCACCAGGGGATCTACATTGGCAGCACTGTTCGCTCACTTAGGGCTAGGGTCTGTTCTCATCTTGGTATTAGCTCTCGCACTGGCTCCACCTTGACCAATAAAGAAACTTCTCCCATTCGAGATCATTCAATTAAATGTAAGACAGAAATTTCCCACAAAAACTTTCAAATTATAGGACATGCAAAGGACTCGACTTCCCTGCGCATTAGAACATAAGAAGAACATAAGAAAAGAAGGAGACTGCAAAAGACCATTCATGGCCTACACTTGGCAGCTCCTGTGCATTCTCGAATCATTATTTATAAAACAACTAAATCCCAGTTTAAATTTTGATTCAACTGCTTTTTCCCCTTCTCATTTCATAAACCACTCAAAATATTTTCACAACCTACCAATCTTTAATCGGTTCCTTCTATAATCTTTCCTCAGTCTCTCTGCTTTTGCCGTCCACTAAAGGTGACTAATATTTTTGTGTACCAATTAATTGCCCCAATTAGTATATTTTTTATATTTATCCATATTTATAGCATCTATATTTAGTATCAAGTTTTCAAATGATTTTTTCACATTTTCAATTTATTAAATAATTTATTACTATTGCTGCTTCATTAAGTGACTAATATCTGTGTCAACCAATAATTGCATCAACTAGTGTTATATTTATCCATATTTAAAGTATCCATAATTGATCCATATCTAAATTTCAATAGTTTTCAAACGATTTGTCATAATTTCAATTAACTAAATAATTTATTTCTAATCCTTGTGTGCATTATAATTTTTGTAATTTTAAACGTGTTCTAAATCCATCTTATAGACCAGAAGATGGGTATGGTACCCGAAACGTTGTACTTAATTAAATGAGAAATTTTACATGTCTCATTTGGGGATTTATCCTCAACCTATATATATACATATATAAATATACGTGGAGCTTAGGTCCAGGATCAAAGTTAAACTGAGGGAGGCTTCTCCTGTTCTTTGTGAGAATAGGGTTGCCTCTGTTGAGGTGGTTAGCCAGGGGGAGAATAGGTGTGTGAGTCAGAGGGACACAGAACCTATTAGCTTGACTAATAGATTCAGTGCCCTAAGAGAGGAAGTAACTGGAAGTGATATGACTGATGGGGGTGGGGGTGGAGTTCGAGTGACTGGTAGTTTGAATGAGAATAGGAGTGGGGATGGAGTTAGGTCTGTGGGGGTTAGGAATAGGAGTCTGACTGAAGTGCTTGTGATGGGTGATTCATGAGTTAGATATTTAGATAGGAAGTTGAATGCAAGTAGATTGAATGGTTTGAGGGTGTGTTTGCCGGGTGCTGGAGTGAGAGATCTGTCTGATAGGTATGAGGAGCTGGTGTCTGGCTGTGCAAGGGATGCGGTTGTGATTACACATGTAGGAGTGAATGATGTGAAGAAAGTGGGTGCATGTGAGTTACGTGAGAGGTACAAGAGGTTGATTGAAAAGGTGAAAGAAAGTAGAATGAAAGGTGTTGTGACAGGTGTGCTTCCAAGAATGGATGTTGGGGTAGAATGGATGTCTCGTGCAATTGGGCTGAATGATTATGTGAGGAGGATGTGTGAGATGGAAGGTGTCATGTTTGTGGATGTGTGGGATAGGTTTGTTGGAATGAAAGAAATGTATGCGATGGATGGACTGCATTTGAGTAGGAGGGGGGTAGATGTGTTGTGGGAGGAGTATGATCGTGTTATTAGGTCTTTGCAGCCGGGAAACTAGATACTAATAGTGGTCAGGGAATTATGAGAGGACATTATAGTACTGAAAGTAGAATGGACTTGGCAGATAACAGAAATAGGTTCCAAGGCGATAGAGGTGAGGTCATTCAAGTTTCAAGAGGTGCTTCAGGGATAGGGGGGTTAAATTGTTTCTATACAAATGCTCGTAGTCTTAGAAACAAGAAGGATGAGCTATTTAGTTATATTAGCAATGAGGATATAGATATATTATGCGTTACTAAATCATGGGTTAATGAAATAGAATTTAGTGACACTATAAGTGAATTTGATTTACAGGGCTATAATATGTACATTAGTCAAAGGACAGGTAGGATTGGTGGAGGAATAATTATCTATATAAAAAACAACATTGTTTAAAGTTTAAATACTTCAATAAAGCAGGATGGAGTTGAGTCACTTTGGATAGATATTAGGTTCAGTAAAAATAGAATGATGCATTTGGGAGCTTTTTACAGGCCACCTGGGCAGACTGATGATATAGATGAACTAATGATAAGGGAAATAAGTAAGGGATGTGAAACAGATGCAGTTATTATTGGGGACTTCAACTTAAACTCTGTGGACTGGGAAAATATGATAGGTAGGGATAGAACAAGTGGCAGGTTCATAGAATGCTTTGAGGATAATTTTTTGAATCAATTTGTTAATGAGCCAACGAGGGGGGACAATATATTAGATTTAGTACTTTCTAACAGTGATCATTTAGTTCAAGAATTGACTGTTGGGGAAGCATTGGGAAAAAGTGACTATCAGATAGTTCGTTTTAACTTGGGAATTGAGAAGGGTAAAATAACTGAGAATGCTGAAAAAGTTCCAAATTTTCATAAGGGAGATTATGTAAAACTTCGAAGCTTGCTAAATTTGGTAGACTGGGATATAGAATTCAGAGGTAAAAATGCTTATGGGATGTGGGATACTTTCAAGCATATAATAAATGTAGTCCAAGAACAATGTATCCCAATGAAGACCATTAGGAACAAAAGTAGGAAACCATTATGGTGGAATCAGGAGATAGCTAGAAAAATTTCAGAGAAGAAAAGGGCATATAAAAAATTACAGGTAGAAAATAATATTCAAAATTTAAGTGATTATAGAATGGCTAGGAATGAGTTAAATAAGATTATAAAGAAGAACAAAAGGGTGTCAGAAATTAAATTAGCTCAGGATAGCAACAAAGATCCTAGAAAGTTCTTTAGTTAGTATAAAATTAATAACAAGTCTGGCAGAGTTAAAATAGGACCTATCAAATATGAAGGGTTTGTGAGAGAAACTGATGAGGAAATAGTTGAGGTACTAAATGGTCATTTTGCATCAGTATTTACAAAAGAGAAACTAAATAGTCCTATGTATAGTACTCATAGGTCAGGGAAAGAGGTGTTTACTAACATTTGTGTGGATCGGAGGATGATAAAAGGACTAATAGGTGATTTAGATACTACCAAGGCCTCCGGCCCTGATAATATTCATCCTAGGATACTTAAAGAAGGGGTAGAAAGTATCTCAATAGCTCTGGACAAGTTATATACTAGGTCATTGGAATATGGAGAAATACCCGATGATTGGAAGAGAGCGAATGTAGTCCCCATTTTCAAGAAGGGTAGTAAAGAGGATCCAAATAACTTTAGACCGGTTAGCCTAACTCCTGTAGTCTGTAAAATTCTTGAGAAAATAGTTAAAAAAGGGATTTGCCAACATCTAGAGAGGGAGGGGTTAATCAGCGATGCTCAGCATGGGTTTAGATCAGGTAGATCATGTTTGACTAACTTACTAGACTTTCTGGAGTTTGTAACAGATCAAGTAGATAAGGGAGAGAATGTAGATATAATTTACTTAGATTTTAGTAAAGCATTTGATAAGGTACCACACAGGAGACTAGTTCATAAATTAAAAATGATTGGGATATGTGGGGGTGTTTCAAATTGGATAGCTGAGTGGCTGAAAGACAGGAAGCAAAGGGTAGTGCTAAATGGTGTAAAGTCAGAGTGGAGGGATGTTATCAGTGGGGTTCCTCAGGGATCAGTTCTCGGTCCATTATTATTTGTCATCTATATAAACGATCTTGGGGAGGCAGTTAATAATAAAGTGTCAATTTTTGCGGATGATACCAAATTAGCAGCTGTAGTTAAAGATATTGATGATAATTTTAAAGTGCAGGGGAACTTAAATAAATTGTTATCCTGGGCACATAAGTGGCAAATGACTTTCAACCTTGATAAGTGCAAAGTTATTAACATGGGAAAAGATAATAGAGAATTTAACTATGAAATGGATGGGCATTGGCTGAGCTCAGTAGAGGATGAGAAAGATCTAGGAGTAGTAATAGATAAGTCATTAAGGTTTTCTAAGCAGTGTATTGAAGCAAGAAATAGGGCAAATAGAGTGCTGGGTTTTATTAAGAGAAATGTCAGTTACAAAAGTAAGGAGGTTATTCTTAAACTCTATAACTCTTATGTTAGGCCACATCTAGAGTACTGTATACAGGCATGGTCCCCACATTTTAGACACGATATAAACCTTCTTGAGTCAGTGCAACGGAGGGCAACAAAGATTATTCCTTCCCTGAGGCACCTTGAATATGAAGATAGACTGAGGGTATTAAATATGTTCTCGTTCGAAAGGAGGTGTGTGAGAGGGGATATGATTGAGCTCTTTAAAATTTTTTCCGGGATAGATAAATTGGATGTTAGCAAGTTTTTTGAGTTAGATGATGGAAATCGGACTAGAGGTCACCACTTGAAAATTAAAAAGCAAGGGTGTAGGTTGGATTTAAGAAAATATTTTTTCACCAATAGAGTGGTAGACTTCTGGAACAAATTGCCGCAGAGGGTAGTAGGTAGTCCAAATCTAAATGTATTTAAGAGTAGGTTGGATGAGTTTATGCGAAGGGAAGGTTGTGATGGTTCCTAAGTTTTGTATATATTAATATTGTTTGTAGATATCTATAGCTGCATGATTTAGTTCTTGACAAGCCTTGATTGGTGATACCCTTGTTTCTGGATGCAATTCTCTGGATGTAGTTTTCCTGGGAGTTTGGGTGCCTTGAAAAAGAGGCCGCTTGACTCGGATGACCTATGATGAGCCCTTGTGGCTTTTGTCATCCGTTATATTATATTGTGGGGGACTTTGATTTTGTCTTCCCCTGGTGATGGTGCTTTTTGTGAGTGGGTTTTGACGGAGGCGGATGACCTTTGATAGGCCCTTGTGGCTTTTGTCATCCGTGTAATTATGTTATGTTATGTTATGTTATGAGGCATGCAGCAGGTTCTGACATCGCTTGGGGGCTGATAACAATTCCATTGAATAAACTGAATAGCAGAATTCTTCAAGTCTTTAACATGTAACTTTGGTAAATACAGGGGTTGGACAAAATAATTGGAACAGTAGAAATTTAACACAAATATTTCAATGAGCCATTATATTATGAATATCCATTCAAATTTAATTGTGAGTGTTTGTTTTAATTGGAGATACATAGTTTTATTTATCAACTTTAATGATTATTTGTATTTCTTTTTCAGATCGTGGTATAGATGTTAAGATGCGTGACCTCACTGAGTTTGAAAAAGGGCAAATTGTTGGAGCTTCCGTCAGCAGAACAGCTGAACTCCATGGATTTTTGAGAGCTACCAAATCAAGGACCACAACAGAATTCAAGAAGCAGGGCAAAACCTCCAGCAAGACTTCAAAGCTCGTTGAAAGAGATCGACGAGTGTGGAAACACATTGTGATGAAAAATCCCCAGACAACTGCCTCTAAAGTGAATGCAGAGTTGAATCAACATCTCACTAGCCCAGTTTCGACCAAAGCTGTTCGCTGTGAGCTCAATAAAGCCTGACATCATGGAAGAGCCGCCATCAAGAAACCTCTCCTTTCCCATCAAAACATTCAGAAAAGGCTGAACTGGTGTAGAGATCACAAGACCTGGTCGACAGACCAATGGAAGCAAGTAATATTCTCAGACGAGTCTGTTTTTCTCTTTTCCCCACTGCAGGGTGAGTTTATGTGTGGAGGCAGCCCGGGAAAGCTTTTAATACTGACTGCGTTCTTCCAACAGTGAAGCACGGAGGAGGGTCAGTGATGGTTTGGGCAGCCATATCTTGGAATTCTCTTGGTCCAATCGTTGCCTTGCATGGGAGGATCAACAGCAACGAATATCTGAATATTTTGGAAGATCAAGTTCCGCTCATAGTCCAGTTATTATTTCCTGATGGTGAGTGCTTTTTCCAAGATGACAATGCCCCAATACACACCACTCACTTGGTTAAGAATTGTTATGAGGAGCAAAGGATTGAGCTACAACACATGGAGGGCCCCCACAATCTCCAGATCTTAATATTATTGAGCATTTGTGGTGCATCTTGGAGCGACGAGTTAGATGTCGTTACCCTACATCGCCGCGTCTGAAATGGCTGGAGCAGGTATTGCAAGAAGAATGGCTCAAGATTCTCTTCAGGAAGCTGTATGAATCAATTACAAGAGGCATCGACGCTTTCAGAAAGCAAAAGGAGGACCAACGGCGTATTAAGTAAATATTCATTGAATTTAACACGTTACATTTATTTTGTAGACCCCTGTATGTCTGCATAAATAAACTCCATTTTTTTATATTGAAGATGGGCAACAAATTACCAGTCATCCTGTAGATACAGTGTGCAGCTGTATTCATTCACATGTTGACCCTCTCAGGAATAAATAAAAGTTGAATTTTATTTAGATATATTCATCAAATTTGGGTTAGTTTGTTTTCATGTCATGTTGTGTTGTTCTCACTCAAGGAACCTGTATGTGGCCTTGAGGACAGCCTCCATGCAATCTCAGAATTGGCCAGAGGCCTTCATCTTTATCTCTTGCTTTAGGCCCCTAAATACCCTGGTGCAGATGAATTTGGTTTCCTCTCATTCCACTACACCCCACACAAAGTCGTCGAGGGGATTGCAGTCAGGCGAGTTGGGAGGCCTGGGTCTTCTAGCTGGTTTGGCAGGGTGCAGTGTCATTCTGCCACACATAAGACCTCCGTGCAGGTACTAAGCCGATCCAGGGCTTCACGATCTCGCTCAAAACAGATATAGCCATCGGTGTTCAGCTCGAGGTCCCCAGGGAAAAAGTTGAGTGGTTTGACATGACCTTCACTGCTGACACCAAAGACCATGATTTTAACTGAGAATGTCCTTGGGTGCCAGAGCGAGTTACCCGTTTTTCTGGTACTTGATCTACTGGTCTTGGCAAATTTTCTTGTTAGAGAAAAAAAACACTGCATGTCTGGCTCTAAAAGGTGTTTCAAATTGTTCAAAATCTTCTTGGTGTGCATGAGTCACTTTTCCTGCATCAAAAGGACAAAAATTATCCCTTCCTTATCTTGTATGAAAAGTAGCCAATATCCTAATGCACTACCAGCCTGATGAGCTTTTCATCCACACCTTTCCTTGCAATGGGCAAGTATCGACATCGTGGGATGATTGCTGATCTCTCTGCTGACCACACTCAAAGAGGTGGGAAACTTGCTGTGCACGACTGTCGGCAGTTAAACAAATTTGCAATCAGCTTCCCGCTTTTCTTGGCATTGAGGGCCCCGAGTATGGTGAACTTCTTTTCAATTTCTGCTGGCATTCTCAGAAGAAACTGCACATGCTGTATCTGCAAGAAAGCTAAACTCTTAGTGAGCAAGTCCAAGGTCAAGTAGCTTATATTAATGCCGATATTAGCCCTTAGGCACATTTTCATCTTTGTACTCACTTAACTGAAATGCAATAAATACGAGGGGCGGTCAATAAGTTTTGCGAATCGGTAGGGCAAAACAGAGGAAGGGGGATGGCTGTTTGTGGGGGTGTTAGGACAAGTTATGACAGGTCAGGACCTGCAGCCACACGGTTCTGCCTCGTCTATTTAAGAAGCAGTAGCTGATCGCAGATCGTCAGTCACAAATTTTTCAACAATCGAGAAGGTTGAGCACGGTGCAGTGATCAAATTTTTGACCAAGGAAGGCAAGAATGCAAAAGAGATCCATGAACGCACGGTTGCAGTGTACACCGACACCGCCCCTTCCTATGCAACCATTGCTCGCTGGAATAGGGAGTTCCGCCATGGTCGTGAGTCCCTTGAAGATGACCCCCATCCAGGACGCCCGTCAGACGTGACCAACGAAGACAATGTGGCCCGTGTGGAGAGAATGATCCTCGAAAATCGACGGGTGAAGGTCGAAGAAATCGAGCGAGAATTTGGAATATCACATGGAAGTGTTATCAACATCATCCATGACAATTTGGCTATGACCAAGGTCTCTGCCCGTTGGGTCCCTAGAAACCTCACGTCCCATGATCGACTTCAACGTCGTCAAAGTCCACAAGGCTAGAGTTGCACAAGCTGCCCAGTGCGAGTGCGGATTTGAGGAGCTCAACATCCCCCCTACAGTCCAGATCTGGCCCCTAGCGACTACTTTTTATTCCGCCAGCTCAAGGCTGCATTGCGTGGACGCCAGTTTGGGGACGATAAAGATGTCCAGCTCGCCGTGCAGGAGTGGATTGAACAGCAGTCGGGAGATTTCTGGTTGTCAGGAATTCGAAGCCTCAGGGACAAGTGGCGCAAGTGCCTCGAAGTCAAGGGTAGTTATATTGAAAAATAATAAAACACTTTTCCTCATATCTCGTTTCCTTATATCCGAATTGCAAAACTTATTGACCGCCCATCGTATATATACACTAGCGGCCATAATATAAGGGTCAGTAAGAACAAGTGTATTTAAATATTTATTATAAACATATTTAATATATCTAATATCTATCTTTCGTGAAAATTTCAAGTGAATGGAATAAATATTTCATAAGTTTATGAGGAAATAAACAAATTATCTTCCAAATTGCAGCAGCCAAAAGTTAAGGGTCACTTAGAAAAAATGAACTACGACCCGGGGTATTTGCATTTAGGAGACTGTTGATGGGCTAACAGTTACTTCTTAAGATTATAAAATATTGGAATATTCAACTGTGAACATGGCGGCTGGTGAGAGGCGACCGGTGTCCTATGATGAAAAACAAAGGATTATGTGCCTTCACCAAGAGGGCAAGTCAAATTCTGTGATAGCAACTACTGTAGGAAGGTCTAGAAGTGTTGTGCAACGAATTGTAGCTCGTTTTAAGTCATCAAGATTGACAGATGCTAAACCCCAAATAGGTAGAACTTGTAAAACGTCACCAATACAGGAACATATTATGGTTATAATGGCACGGGATAGGTTTAAGAGTGCTGCTGAGATATCCCGCGAGTTCAGCTCCACCTCCGATATCACCGTATCGTGCAAAACAGTTTCCCGGAGGTTACGAGGTTCTGGGTTGCTTGCTCGGGCACCGGCAAAGAAGCCTCTGATCTCCAAGAAGAATC
The DNA here is from genome assembly GCA_963969495.1 of Ceratothoa steindachneri. Taxonomy (NCBI): domain Eukaryota; kingdom Metazoa; phylum Arthropoda; class Malacostraca; order Isopoda; family Cymothoidae; genus Ceratothoa; species Ceratothoa steindachneri. The sequence goes on along the minus strand of OZ018328.1, from coordinate 30,783,759 downwards.
AGAGAGCCCGTCTTCGTCACGCTCACGAACATGTCCTTTGGATAGAAGAACAGTGGGCGCAAGTTTATTTTAGCGATGAATCAAAGTTTAATATGATTGGTTCCGATGGCGGGATGTAAGTCAGACGAAGATGTGGTGAAAGGTTATCTCGTGCATGTGTGAAGAAGACAGTGAAATATGGAGGAGGCAGTGTAATGGAATGGGGAGTGATCTCTGCTGCTGGTCCTGGTCCACTTATTCGCCTACAAGAGACTGTCAATGCTGAAATCTACAAGCAGAGTCTTAGAGAGCATGACCAGGGTTCCACATCTCCGATCCTCGTCAGTTCAACCTCCTATCTTCATGCAAGACAACGCTCCCTGCCACACTGCGAAGAAAGTCAAAGATTTTTTGAGTGATGAAGGGGTTGATTTCATGGACTGGCCACCTCAAAGTCCCGATCTCAACCCAATAGAAAACGTTTGGAAGATTATTGGAAATAGGGGTGCGAAGGAGAATTTCAAAACACCAACGAATGGAACAATATTACCATATTGTCGTAGTATTGGAAGCACCCCACACCTGACACCAAATATTTATGTTGTGGTATAGGAAGGACCCAGTGATGGAAGAGGAGTTCGTACGTATGGGTTGTTTACGTACTCACAACACACACAAAAAAAAACTGTGATTAATGTTATATCTCTCTAAGGGTGCTAATTATGTGATTATTATTATCTTTATTATTACTGATTTAAACTTGGAGAGTTCCTTGTGCCATACTCAGCGTTTCGAGGATAGATTAAAACAAAATTGTTACAACAAACTAAAACTTTAATTAAAAAAAAACATGAACCAAAGAAATACTAAACACTAAATACACAAAAATGACTTCAATAATTTTTAAGTAAGGCTTTCTAAATTGATCTCTCGAAATTATAGTGACGGTTGAGCCACCGCTCACTTCAATATAAAAAAAATGCTAACAGCCTTTACCGACGGGATACCGAAGTTTAAATACCTTTGTCCCTCTTGCGACGGGTTTGAGTCTGCCCTTGAACTCAGTGAGCTACGTCACCTCAGGAATCTTGTTGTTTTGTTGACACGTGCCTCAGCCAGATGGTGGAGCCACTCGCCTTTGGCAGGAAATGATATCACCGCCGGATTATGAAAAAATGTTCCTTTCTCCTCTTTGGATTACTCTGGGGACTAATTCGCACCGGCTAACGATGAGCCAGGCGGGAATCCTTTGATTCAGGGGAGTGCTGGGGAAGAGTTCACTCGGGGGTCTTCCTCAAGGGCGAGGACTACCTCTGTGCTTTGGGCTGCACCAGGATAGGAGGGAAGGGGCGTTTTCTGATGAGAGTAAGTTGAACTTGATCAAGCTAACTTAAAGTTCGGTGTCATCACCAGGAACTAGCTCGAGGATGAGCTGCTTCTTAGTCCCTTCTCTGGGTAGCCCGGGCCTTTTGCCAGGAACTTTGTAGCCTGCTGAATCACGTATTCTGCCCCGTTTTTCCAAAAATTTTTGATATATATACGTCATCACCTCACTGGGGTAGGGGTAGGAGGAGGGGGGGATTTGGGGACAAGCGGCATGAAGACTCTCCTCCTCCAACGGTTTTTCTCAGCGTTGTACCTCTGGTCCTGAGGGACCTTTGGGCTTGAGGGTGACACATCTCCAATTTCACACTTGAGGTGAAATTGAATACTTAGGGGATATCTTGCAGTTTTAACCGTTCTGCTTTTCATCGGGACGAGGGGCGAGGGAGCTGTGGTTACGAGTTTGGACCATGGCATCTACACTACCTGGTTGTTGGTTGTTTGTGGCTCAACTGAGAGGAAGGAGAGTATCGATTCCCCTACACACATCATTGTGGTAAAGGATGTCGGTAGGTCATTGCTAGTAAAGGGATGTCCACACAATATTAATAGTAAGGGTTTCTTTTTTGTTCTTCATTTTAAATTGTTTTTCTAAGTGACCCTTAACTTTTGGCCACTGCAATTTGGAAGATAGTTTATTTCCTCATAACTTATAAAATATTTATTCCATTCACTTGGAATTTTCCTGAAAGATAGATATTAGATATATCTAAATATTGATATGAGAAACTCACAAGGTAGCGCGTGAGTAGAGCAATAAATGCAAAAAATCCCACAGGGATTTTTACATATCTAAATATGTGTATAATATAGTCTTAATGTTTCTTACTGACCCTTATATTATGGCCACTACTGTATATATATATATATATATATATATATATATATATACACACACACACACACACTATAACATCAATGCGGTTAGGTAAGGGTGATAGTAAAATTTCTTAGTCCACTAGAAAAACTCTCCTGGAGTTCCTTAACCCTTTTTAGGAGTGCCCCCCACCCATATAAGTGGGCTACCATCCATTTGTCTAAAAAGTAAATATTAAGAAGCTTTTCACTCATCTCATTTCTTTTATAATGAACTCTAATGATGATGACAATGCAGTTAGTTTTGCCATCAGTCCTTTCCTGAAAACCTTTGGTGGGTGGGGCAGCTTCAAAGAGGGGGGTTCCTCATCCTTTGGAGGGCATAAGGCTCTGAGTCACCCCATCCTGTCTTAGGCGGGGGTGTGGGAGACAAGGCTCCCTTGATGCTGTCCTTTTAAGGAGTCGTAGAAATCACTGAGGACGGTCTCACAACCACCTTCGGAGGAAAATCACACTTTTCCACTAAGAGAGCACAGAAGGAGGATGGGCATCCCCCAAAAAGGTGGAGCTGCCTGAGAGTGGGTTCTAGAGTGGTAAAGAGGAAACAGACTATACACAGCACCCCTTTTTCATAAGCAAGCAAGGGTGAAAATGTGAGAGGAGAGATAAATTCATTAAAAGGTTTTTGCCACACAATTGATGAATCTGTTCAAACTCAAGGTAACATTTTAAACTTCTAAAATTTGGTCGGGGGGAGGGTTCATACAAATACCGGAAGGTAAGTAGTCATTTTCTGGTTCTACTCATACATACCATCTAAATTTTCCCCCAATGGATAACTTTGATGATAATAAAGACACCAATTATTCAAATATTCATACATTTGTTGTGCGAGTAAAATTTAATTTATCCAAGATAAAGAAAATTTTATTTAGGCATTTAAAAGTAAATAAAAATAAAAGCTTTTCTAAACATTTCGTAAATTTGTGAAACAAATGACATTCTTCCTATAAGCAATTTTTTACCAACAAATTTTGAACTAAAACTATAGAAGACTAGAAACCCTCACCTTCATTTTCTTTTTCCAATGTGAAAACCACGGCAGATTCGAGCACCTGCAGGTAACAGAGGTCAGTATCGAGTCTCCCAAATAATGCCTCATCGAAGGCATACCACACTTCTTTGACCACAGTCCTTTAAACAAGCAATAAATAAAAATATGACAACCAATAAAATAGGGTGGGGAAAAGTGTGCTTCAATAAGGGTTGGCAATCTCCAATTGTGGCATACATAATTAAGGGAATGATTAAAGACAAAAGAAACCAGAAATTAAGGCTAAATACATTTTGAGAAGGCCCTCACTTTGTGAGAAAGTGATTGATGATGAAAAAAAAAATCAAATTACGCAGATTAATTGGGAAAAAAGAGAAAGAAAATGGACTAAAGTACTGCCATGAGGACGTACCTAAATACTATTGCTATTATCAAGTGAGTGATTTGAATGGAAAATGTAATGGGCAAGCAGCGATGAAGGAAGTTTAAGATTCCAGCTACTTTATACATCTTTTCCCATAATTTGGCAGTGATGCATCCTTCTTACTTTTGTGCATTGGAGTGATGTAATGGTGGTGATGGAGATATGAGTAGGGAATTTAAGATTCAAAATACCAGAATGAAAGAAATGTATGCGATGGATGGACTGCATTTGAGTAGGAGGGGGGTAGATGTGTTGTGGGAGGAGTATGATCGTGTTATTAGGTCTTTGCGGCCGGGAAACTAGATACTAATAGTGGTCAGGGAATTATGAGAGGACATTATAGTACTGAAAGTAGAATGGACTTGGCAGATAACAGAAATAGGTTCCAAGGCGATAGAGGTGAGGTCATTCAAGTTTCAAGAGGTGCTTCAGGGATAGGGGGGTTAAATTGTTTCTATACAAATGCTTGTAGTCTTAGAAACAAGAAGGATGAGCTATTTAGTTATATTAGCAATGAGGATATAGATATATTATGCGTTACTAAATCATGGGTTAATGAAATAGAATTTAGTGACACTATAAGTGAATTTGATTTACAGGGCTATAATATGTACATTAGTCAAAGGACAGGTAGGATTGGTGGAGGAATAATTATCTACATAAAAAACAACATTGTTTAAAGTTTAAATACTTCAATAAAGCAGGATGGAGTTGAGTCACTTTGGATAGATATTAGGTTCAGTAAAAATAGAATGGTGCATTTGGGAGCTTTTTACAGGCCACCTGGGCAGACTGATGATATAGATGAACTAATGATAAGGGAAATAAGTAAGGGATGTGAAACAGATGCAGTTATTATTGGGGACTTCAACTTAAACTCTGTGGACTGGGAAAATATGATAGGTAGGGATAGAACAAGTGGCAGGTTCATAGAATGCTTTGAGGATAATTTTTTGAATCAATTTGTTAATGAGCCAACGAGGGGGGACAATATATTAGATTTAGTACTTTCTAACAGTGATCATTTAGTTCAAGAATTGACTGTTGGGGAAGCATTGGGAAAAAGTGACCATCAGATAGTTCGTTTTAACTTGGGAATTGAGAAGGGTAAAATAACTGAGAATGCTGAAAAAGTTCCAAATTTTCATAAGGGAGATTATGTAAAACTTTGAAGCTTGCTAAATTTGGTAGACTGGGATGTAGAATTCAGAGGTAAAAATGCTTATGGGATGTGGGATACTTTCAAGCATATAATAAATGTAGTCCAAGAACAATGTATCCCAATGAAGGCCATTAGGAACAAAAGTAGGAAACCATTATGGTGGAATCAGGAGATAGCTAGAAAAATTTCCGAGAAGAAAAGAGCATACAAAAAATTACAGGAACAAAATAATATTCAAAATTTAAGTGATTATAGAATGGCTAGGAATGAGTTAAATAAGATTATAAAGAAGAACGAAAGGGTGTCAGAAATTAAATTAGCTCAGGATAGCAACAAAAATCCTAGAAAGTTCTTTAGTTACTAGTAATAAAATTAATAATAAGTCTGGCAGAGTTAAAATAGGGCCTATCGAATATGAAGGGGTTGTGAGAGAAACTGATGAGGAAATAGTTGAGGTACTAAATGGTCATTTTTCATCAGTATTTACAAAGGAGAAACTAAATAGTCTTATGTATAGTACTCATGGGTCAGGGAAAGAGGTGTTTACTACCATTAGTGTGGATCGGAGGATGATAAAAGAACTAATAGGTGAGTTAGATACTACCAAGGCCTCCGGCCCTGATAATATTCATTCTAGGATACTTAAAGAAGGTGTAGAAAGTATCTCAATAGCTCTGGAGAAGTTATATACTAGGTCACTGGAATATGGAGAAATACCCGATGATTGGAAGAGAGCGAATGTAGTCCCCATTTTCAAGAAGGGTAGTAAAGAGGATCCAAATAACTTTAGACCGGTTAGCCTAACTCCTGTAGTCTGTAAAATTCTTGAGAAAATAGTTAAAAAAGGGATTTGCCAACATCTAGAGAGGGAGGGGTTAATCAGCGATGCTCAGCATGGGTTTAGATCAGGTAGATCATGTTTGACTAACTTACTAGACTTTCTGGAGTTTGTAACAGATCAAGTAGATAAGGGAGAGAATGTAGATATAATTTACTTAGATTTTAGTAAAGCATTTGATAAGGTACCACATAGGAGACTAGTTCATAAATTAAAAATGATTGGGATATGTGGGGGTGTTTCAAATTGGATAGCTGAGTGGCTGAAAGACAGGAAGCAAAGGGTAGTGCTAAATGGTGTAAAGTCAGAGTGGAGGGATGTTATCAGTGGGGTTCCTCAGGGATCAGTTCTCGGTCCATTATTATTTGTCATCTATATAAACGATCTTGGGAAGGCAGTTAATAATAAAGTGTCAATTTTTGCGGATGATACCAAATTAGCAGCTGTAGTTAAAGATATTGATGATAATTTTAAAGTGCAGGGGATTTAAATAAATTGTTATCCTGGGCACATAAGTGGCAAATGACTTTCAACCTTGATAAGTGCAAAGTTATTAACATGGGAAAAGATAATAGAGAATGGATGGGCATTGGCTGAGCTCAGTAGAGGATGAGAAAAATCTAGGAGTGGTAATAGATAAGTCATTAAGGTTTTCTAAGCAGTGTAGTGAAGCAAGAAATAGGGCAAATAGAGTGCTGGGTTTTATTAAGAGAAATGTCAGTTACAAAAGTAAGGAGGTTATTCTTAAACTCTATAACTCTTATGTTAGGCCACATCTAGAGTACTGTATACAGGCATGGTCCCCACATTTTAGACACGATATTAACCTTCTTGAGTCAGTGCAACGGAGGGCAACAAAGATTATTCCTTCCCTGAGGCACCTTGAATATATAGATAGACTGAGGGTATTAAATATGTTCTCGTTCGAAAGGTGTGTGAGAGGGGATATGATTGAGCTCTTTAAAATTTTTTCCGGGATAGATAAATTGGATGTTAGCAAGTTTTTTGAGTTAGATGATGGAAATCGGACTAGAGGTCACCACTTGAAAATTAAAAAGCAAGGGTGTAGGTTGGATTTAAGAAAATATTTTTTCACCAATAGAGTGGTAGACTTCTGGAACAAATTGCCGCAGAGGGTAGTAGGTAGTCCAAATCAAAATGTATTTAAGAGTAGGTTTGATGAGTTTATGGGAAGGGAAGGTTGTGATGGTTCCTAAGTTTTGTATATATTAATATTGTTTGTATATATCTATAGCTGCATGAATTAGTTCTTGACAAGCCTTGATTGGTGATACCCTTGTTTCTGGATGCAATCCTCTGGATGTAGTTTTCCTGGGAGTTTGGGTGCCTTAAAAAAGAGGCCGTTTGACTCGGATGACCTATGATGAGCCCTTGTGGCTTTTGTCATCTGTTATATTATATTGTGGGGGACTTTGATTTTGTCTTCCACTGGTGATGGTGCTTTTTGTGGGTGGGTTTTGACGGAGGCGGATGACCTTTGATAGGCCCTTGTGGCTTTTGTCATCCATGTAATTATGTTATGTTATGTTAACATAAACAGGTGGGGCCAAAGAAGAAATATTAAAATTAGCATTGACATAATGGACAGTGTTTTTGCTTATGGCAGCGGTGTTGCTGTTACCACTGGATATTTTTTTAGGTTAATCTAGTGACTACTCTTAAAGAGATAAGTTGCCATAATCAATTCAACCTACTAATAGGCTATGTTCAAAAGACAGAAAATAACAACAAAAGGGAAACTAAAAAGAAGTATTCTGCAGCAATGTAAGGAGGCCAGCCTGTTCCAAAAAGGCAATAGTCTAGTGGCATGATCTTTTTTCACTTTAAACAATAACAACTACAAACAAAAGCTTTTAGCCTATTCATGGGATATTTATTAATTTAAAATGAGAAAAAAATAAGGAAACATAAACAAAAGAGTAAAACAAGCAAAGAAAAGGCAAAACCCAGCATCAGAGGGAGGTTCGACTTAATCTTACGCGCCTTAAAAAAAAAAAAATGATAGCCAATCTGGGCTGTACTCACAACAGAGGCTACTACTAGGCTAGAGTAAAAAATGAAAAAACCCCAAAGATAAAAAAAAAGACAAAAAGGCAACAGTAGGAAGCGTGCTCCGACGTCAGGGAGTAGGCCCGCCTCTCCCGGGCACAGGAACATACAACCTAAAAAAAACCAGTCAAGTAAAGTGGGAGGCCACCCTCTTCCAAAATGTCGTATAGTCCAGTCTGTGTTCACGAACCAGTCCCCAGTACAAGGGATAAGCTGTAGCGACCGCGCTCGTCGCAGTACCAGGAAAGGCAACTTATGCGAAGATCCACCAGACTGGGACATCAAACAAGAATGTGCCCAACAGTGTGGAAAACAACGCAGTAGTCAAAATCGAGAGCTCCATCAAATGACGGTGCGTCCCGCGAGTGTATCCAATTCGGAGACGACAGAGAGCAACCTGAAGCCGTGGCGGCATGGAGGGGGGGGGGGGGGTACTGTAGGTCTATGGAAACAGTTGCAGCGCAATGGACGTAACTTTAAGTTCTCCTCGGACGTCTCCCATCTTCTTGACAAGCATCCCGTATTATGCCATGTAATCGGTGTAAGGAAGAGCGAAACGCTGGTCTGATCGCCCAGTCCTCGCAGTCTCTTTGGACACCCTCATTCTCTGCAATTCCTACATGTCCAGGAACCCGGCACAAGATAATCTCAACATCTGCCTGGCTCGCCAAAACCGTAGCGTCACGGATATCGGAGATTCTAATGCCCCGAGAGCACTCAAGGCGCTTTTTGAGTCGCTATAAATCACAATCCGGTCTCCGAACCGGGCACGTCGCGTTATCTCCCGTACCGAGCAGTGTATAACAACCAGCTCGGCCGCCAAGACAGACGAAGCGCCTGGCAGAGCCCCGCTGACTTCAAACAGAGATGAAACGACGTGGAAAACGACCCCCTCTTGGAACTTGGAAAAATCCGTATATACTGGCACAGTTCCAACGTGACACAAAGTGTGTTCCAAAAAGACCAAACGCAATACTCCCGGCGTTGTAGAAGCTTTGGGAACAGAGGCGTGGCGACAACTCGTCACACTTGTCACCCTCCAGGGTGGTGTCCTGGGCAGAACTAGGGGCGCCACGGCTCAAGAGCTATACGAAATCGACGATCTCGACAAAATTCAGATAAAAGGATTGGGAGGCGTCCCCTCGCCCCCATTGTGTGGACTTTCCATGATATCGTATCGCCATGCGGTATCATAAAAACACCATGGCGTAGTGCTGTCTACGAAGGAAGGCCGCAGACGGCATTTTCCAGTCAGAGCACAACATCCAGTGCGGAAGCCACACTGTGCAGAAGACAGATGGCCTCCGCTGTCCAGAAAAAAGGTTAATCTAACATTAACCAATTTCTCAATCAACTTGCACATGCAGGAGGTAGAGAGATTGGGCGGAAGTTGGCGGAGGTAGAGTGATCTCTCTCTGGTTTACAAAAAGTTAGCACAGTAGAGATTCGGAAGGAGTGTGGGAGGATACTCTCTACACAGATCCTGTTGAACAAACCTAACAGAAAACCAATGCCTCGCTAACCCACGTATCGAAGCATGGCATATGGGACATCGTCCGGACCAGGGGCAGTGTCCGCGCACGAAGAGAGAGCGCTGTCGTATTCGAGGAATTATCGGAGGGGGTTGGGCTCGCAATGCGAGTGTTTTCCTCCCGCCGTCTCGAAACCTTAGGCAGGCGGGGGTCCCTCCTTTGGAGGATCCACCGTCTCCGATCCACCCACCACCCTACCACTGGGTGTGAGCGAAGGAGTCAAAGCTCCTTTAGTGTTGTCCTCTTTTCGAGGGCAGCTTTAGGAACCACGGAAGATGGTCTCACGACCAAATCAGGGGTTTCCTCAGGTGAGTGACTTGGTGGAGGCGCGCGTCCGTTTCGCCTTACGGGAAACGGTCACGCTGGAGGAAAGAATGTGGAACCTTGCTTTTAACCGGGGCTGGGTGTGAACCCTTTATGCCACCAGTTTTACCAGGGGAGCGCCCGGGGTGGGTAGAACCCGCAGAAGGGTTTCCGAATTGGCGCGGAAACGACCGTGCTCTTAGGCCTGGACAGGCCAAGAGCAGAGGTGTCTTTCTTAATATTGAGGCCTAGGATGTACCAGGCAGCACTGGGTGTGCCAGGACCAAGTTCTTAGCCTGGATCTCCTTCTAAAGGAGATATGCACCACATTGCTTCGAAGAAGCTCTCTGCAATTGACACACTTGGCCACACACGATTTGGACTTATCATGGGCGGCCTTGGACCAACTTACACGGAATTCGGGTAACCTCGACTCTGCGAGGGGTGAACACGGGACCGGCAGAGCCAGATGCCACCATTTAGGACCACACCTCCTGACCAATGGCCAGGCAGCCCTTCGGCATGGCATCGCGTTTCCACCTTGGGCTGAGCATAAAATTTATAGACAGTGGAAGGAGAGAGAAAGGGTATGTGAGGAAGGTGTAGGTGGTGGTGAAACAGGTTGTTAAAAACCTACCACCCCAGACCCTTCACCCTAAGTCCCGATCCCGGATGGTTGGGTGAGAGGAAGCTGGTCGTTGTCTACCCTGTGAAATTAGAGGCCGAGCAGAGAAAGTTTTGGGAGAGGTTGTAGGGAAAGTGAGGCAGCAGGGTGTCAGAGAGAAGAGGCTAAGCTGCGTCCAGAAAAGCAAATCGCTGTGCCCCTTATGGGGTAATCTCGCACCAGCCATAAAATCCCCTAAAACTCAATTCAAACAAAAAAAAGGAAAGCATTCTCTAAAAATTCA